>JABFPT010001872.1:2369-15655 GCA_022817245.1 Nixonia krombeini
CTGTACTTTCGAGTCCGAGTCGCGCCGAATATTTTATTTACGAAAGCGTATTTCAAACTATCCATTATTCAAATTTGATATCGTTCGCCATTAACATGCCGGAGTGCTCATATTTCTGTATAACACAAGCACGCGTTGGCGGTATACCACGCTCGGCCAACTAATCGGTCGGTGTGACCGGCGCGTCAAAAGCCCCCGATAGGATTATCTGAAGTCCGTTAATCAGTAAATAAATATTTATGCAATTGAGCGCGCCGGATATGAGAGGCTTCGTTATTCCAATTGATACTCTCGTAAAATGAAATTATCTGGCTTAATTAATTGTACGGGCAGTGACAGTTATGAGTCGAAGTTCGCGAGATCGAGATTTCGCGGAAACGCGGCACGACGCGACGACACGCCGCTGCGATGTCGGGCCCTCGACACTGCCGCCCGTCGAACTTTCGACTCTTTGCTTCCACGAACGACGACGCTGGCGTTTTAAGAAATTTGCTAATTAAGACGTTACTGTGCTCCGGCGATAATTAATTTCTCCGCTTCTCGTTTCAACCTAGACGATGTTATCGATTATTAATTAGTCGGAAAGTATTCATAGACAGATTTATTAACGTTTGAACGAATGTTTCCCGTAATTACTCGTCGCGCGCTCGAGCAAACGTTAAGTCTAAAAATTGCGACGAGTCAAGAGTTTAACTGGTTTATAGGTTTACGATAAAACATGAATGACGATTCTCGATACAACCCGAGAATGCGGTCGAAGCGGCTGAATAACCAACGGCTCGATATTCTCCTCCTTGCTCCTCGGATTCTTAACTGACGAGTAATAGACAATTCTGTCGTACGTTACATCCAATTTCTCTCCCTTTGTTCAATTTTTTTTTTAACAATATCCATCATGGTTCGACAGGTCCCGTCAGTTTTCTTTTCTTCTCAGTCAGAGATAGTCGCTGGTTGTACGTCAATTGTGGAAGACTATGTGAAAAATAAATGCGGCAGATAGGAAAGTCATCGCGCATACCGGTGACTTTATTGTACGCTGAACGCGTGATTAATTCGCCGGTTATCGAAATCCGCGCTGTCCCACGAGTATCGAAGAACGCGGTTACGGTGTCTCCCGAGCTTCCTGAGGTCATTTCGGCGACAATACGAGCGTGCCGAAATCATAACGGTTCACGGTCGATAAAGCGCGTTTCGTGCGCGTTTGGCAGAACGAAGCGGATGCCGATTTTTGCGCGGCCCTGAGCCTCGACAAAGGGCGCAAGCGGCTCCGATCGATCCGAACAATTGACTCCCGCCGCCCGTGACCTACTACGACCGGTGGCGGTTCCCCTAGATTACGTCCACGTATTTCCTGTTCGTAGACGCGCGTACAAAATGGTCACGTGTCGCTCGTCCTACGCTCGGGATGCGCGCGTGTTTCGAATGCCGCATAGCTGAGATTGTGCATCCAGCTCGTGAGCGTGACTTATTGGCTACGTGCGGGATGCGCCGCGGATAACTTATCCGCGATTTGCCATGTCCGGACGTGTCGTACTCACCTCGCCTCCGCTCCCCCTCACTCACCCCTTTCACCCCGTCCAACCTCCAGCTCCTTTCCTTCATATCGGACACGCGGCGTATCCACTCGCGCACACCGGCGCGTATTCTTCTCGCGAGTTAAACATTTAGAGAAACTCGTTTGCCAGATCTCACGGTAAACCGGGGCGGTTCGTATCGATCTTTACCCAGGCCGCGTTATCTCGCCCCTCGGCCGCGCTTCTACAAGATTACCCGAAAAGCTTTTATCACGGAACTCATTACATTAATGGAAAAATGCCGCTTTTTCACGAGGCCGAGAATCAGAGCTAAATCGACGAAGGCATTGATCATACATGGCGTTCCGGGCGATTAACGGCGAGAGCGTAAGTCGCGGACATGTCGAGGCGAGGACGGCGCATCACGACCGCACGTGTGCGGAAGTCATCGAGGGCTCTGGCCGATGCCAGAGAGAGCTAGAGAATGAGCGAGAGGGGGGAAGAGAGAGAGAGAGACAGAGATTCACAGGGGGTGCGAGGCAGCCCCGCAGTAGCCAGTTAATACGACCACCATGTTCCGCAGGGAGATTGCCGACGTGTAGTTACCGACTCAATGTTTATATTAATGCCGGGGGAACACTCGTATGTATGTGCGGAACGCATCGCCCCGGCAACGGGGAATTCGTAATTCGCAGCATTTGTTCCCTGTTACCGCCGCAGCTACGAATTGGATGTCGTACGAAAATTGGGGTAAACTCTGCCGCGTCGCTTAGATCAGAGCGAAGGGGGAGGGGGTGTTTTCTCGGCTCTGCTTGTTTGTACCGCTATTCAATTCCCATCAGCACTTGGCAAAATACCGTGCGCCGAAAGTGCATTAAGGAACGCCGTCCATTAAACCGGGACTCATTTCTACTCCGTCACTCATTCTTTTGCCATTTTCGTTCGTCGATCT
This sequence comes from Nixonia krombeini, assembly GCA_022817245.1. Taxonomy (NCBI): domain Eukaryota; kingdom Metazoa; phylum Arthropoda; class Insecta; order Hymenoptera; family Scelionidae; genus Nixonia; species Nixonia krombeini. The sequence continues at coordinate 4,836 of JABFPT010001872.1, forward strand.
TCCTTGCAAAATGTCGATGGGAAAATGTGCGGTTGTCCTGAATATATTCGTTTATTTTAATTAAATGTATTTTCGACGTGTATATATTCATTTGTCCGCAATGGTCATTACTCTTTCTAAATAGTCAGCCTTATTTGCGTATAATTAGCGCATTATTTATTTCATTCCACTTTCAGTTATCTCGGATCAATTATTTATCCGCGGCGAAGCAAATTTATTTGACGTAAATAACCTTTCGCCGGGAAATACCGATTGCAGAATTAATTAATTACGTCGGCGGAATGAAAAAGGTTCGTCGGCGGAGCGTTCCCATTGCTCGCGGACACTTCTGTTTCGGCTGAAGTTCCGCTGGAGAAAAGTCAAGACAATCGGCTGCTTAACTACCGTCAACTACCATTTTGATCTCTCGCAAGATTTACATTGACTCTTTGAAGCAGGGTCGCCGTGAGATTACTTTATAGTCGGGCAGCGACAAACGTCGCCGTCTCACTGGGAAAGAGACAATTATACTGGATTAATACGGTATAACGGAGAATGGAAAGTTCGCCGGCTATATCCGGCGCGGTGCGGCGCGGCGCTCTGGAGATAAAGGAGCGATCTTAAATCAAGCTCTTTACGGTCCTTTAATTTAAACAGCGTCGCGATAAATCGAACACGCTGTCGTCTGTACGTAGTCAATGAGGGAGCAATAATACGCGCGCATTCCCAGATATTAATTATTTTCCTTTGCCATTTTTACGCGCGGCCGGTGGGAGCATTGTTCTCCCTTCACACACGTCACTTTCGCGTCGTGTCAACGCGACACCGTCACTTCTCGGCCATTTCGAAATAAGTCCAATTATTTCAATCGACTTTTCCGCCCGTCTTTTTTCCACCGACGATTAATCATCACGGCTTGCGCGCAAAAAATTACCGTCGATTATCACCGCTAATTCCGCGAGAACGCCTTTTTATCCTCGCGTAATTATTTTTCCGTGTTTGTCCGTTCGATTAATTGTTTCGCATTAGTCTCCGGGGCAGGGGAAAAACAACGCGGCTGTTCGGCAACAACGGACCCGGCTTTAATTAGATAAAGAGTATTAATTTCGTCAAGAGCGGTAAACAAAATATCGAATCTACTTATTAGCAGGGGGAGGCGTGGAACGATTTTCATTGTCCGCGTCGGCGGTATTGTCGTGCGCGCCGGAATATTGCCGCTTCCGTTTATTTGCGAAACGCGATAGAGATACGAAAAAAAGAAGGAAAATAGTTGTCCCGCCGTTGAAATAAGCGAAAAAAGCGCGGAGACCGTGGTGGAAAATCCGGCGCGGTTTTATATCGACGCAATCCCTGCCGGACGCGCGTATACGCGCCTAGGCAGCGTCGACGCACACAGGCGCACCGTACGCCGGCTACATCCGGCGCGGCCAGTATTTGCGTCGGTGGAATGCAATCCATTTAATTTAAACGACCTGCGCCAGTGTTCCTGGTTTACCGGAGTGTATTCGGCGACGCCGACGCCGCCGACGTCACGTGCGAACTGTTTAATCATAATTCAGATCCGGTAAATTAAGCCCATTTCCGAGGACGAGCGCCGCATCGGCGGTTTATCGCGGCACAAAAAAACGGACCGAGGTGTCGATTCGCCGGCGAGAGAGTGAGAGGGAGAGACATAGAGATAGAGAGAGCTAAGTCGTATAACCAATTAACCATAAATCCGTCGATTTTGTTAGATTAAGGGCGCCGCGGGAAAATTGGCTGGCTGGGAGTCCTCCGCCCCCTTTTCCGCTTCGCCGTTCAAGTTAAAATATCGCGGCCGTAATTAAATTATCGGCGAATTGCGGAAAAGCGTTTTGCGATCCGGTAACGCGCTTTCTCGATGCCAATTCGCACCGGTCGCCGTACTACAACAGTGAACAGCGCTTTTGTACGTTTTACAGTACGACTTCGGAGCGTGATTTTCTTGGGAAGTATACACGCCGTATCTGCGTCGGAATACGATGGGTAACATTTCCGGGAAACGATATCGTGCGCGGTTTTTTGGGCGTTTTTTCCAATTCGAACCGCATTGGCGTGTTGGACGCGGCTATTTTCCTCGAGTCTGGTTTGTCATTTCGATGTATCGCGGGGTGGCAGACGGCCGTGAAATTCGTGACGGTTTTCATGCTTTCCGCGCGATTCGCGCCTATCGACGCCGAAGAGAGAAACGTCGGAAGCGATCGGCGTCCGCGAAAGTCGGCCCGTCGAAATCGGCTAATGTTGTTGAAAGCGAACGACGATGTGCCGAGGACACGGAACGACAGAGCGTGCCATATTAACGATCGCGTTTCGCGAAAGCGGCGGCTCGGAATTGAGCGTGGCGAATTTATCTAGCATGTTCATTGCTCGGCGTTAGATTTACATAGGAATGGCGGTGTAAGTAGCGCTTATTTATGCATTATAACTGGCTGCACGCAATCCAGTTTTGACACGGCAACTCGCGATGGGACTGGAACCACGCGCGAGCATCGTTAGCCGGCTCGATGATTGCTACCCGAATCGCTTATCGAGCATACCTGCACTTTTATGCGAGCTGTGTAAACCCGGTTGCAAAAGTGCCCCGTTATTAGCATGCCTAAAGCGCGTCTCCCCTACCGCCGATAATCCCCGTCTCTGCGGCTCTTTAGCGGACGTGCGACCGACTTGCAGGTAGTTTTGCGCGGCTTTCACCGCCGCGAAAATGTTTCGTTAATAACAATTGCTAAAAACGCAGCGGCCGCAGCCAACTCCGATATAATTACCTAACTTCGTAACCGGCATTGTTGTGCGCCGCGGACATGTGTAAATCCCGGGGAATATCGTTCTTGCGCGTATAATTCGCTTGTTTATTCGGTTCGCGAAGTTGCGAAGTTGCCCTGCTCGAACGCCGACTTCGTTAAGATGCGCTCTCGCGGTTTATCAAGATGCCGAACACGTTTACCTAATAGCTGCATTTAAGTCCCGAGTGTACATCGCGCGCTCGGAGCGTCGTCCGCCGTCGTGATAACGACGATTCGCGAGATAATACCGGAGCACCGGTAATTTCAGGTGTACACTGTTGCCTTATCGCGCTCTAAATGAAATCGGATTACGCGGCTCGACGCGCGCAGTCCTCGGCTTCGGCTTTCTTTCTTCAACCGAATTTAATCACGGCGCAAATACGTTCCGCTTGTTAACCGGAAAGTCGCCGCGGCGCCACTTTTCGAGGAACGACCGATCGTTCGCTGGGCGATAACGGCGATTTAACAGCATTAAATCAAACATAATATTGCCGCTCGTATTATTTGCATACGCCTTTGCTATCGCGTGCGGATAAGGAAACGCGCGAACAATTCGTTCGGCTAATCTACCGTCGCGACGGCCCAGATCTCAGATTGGCATGAGCCGAGCGTAATTTTAATTAGCCAGATGTTTGGACCATGTCAACGGCACTTTAAAGCACGCTCTGTGGGTGTACGCGGTGCTTGGCCCGTTGACCTCGCGCTATCGCCCAATCGCACGCGTCTTTCTCACGGTGAATCGATAATCCCGGTTTTTCTCGCCGACGACTCGGATCGAAGGCCCAGGATACTCGATCATAGTTAACTCGCGGTATAACGCGCTTCGCCGCGGACGAGCAAACACTTCGCTCGAGTGTCCGCGCGTGGCCGGAGCGGCGGCCTCGCGAGGGAGGAAAGTTCCCTCGTAGAAGTTAATCAAGGCGTTTTATCGAATAACGGAGAAACGTCGGCCTGTCTTGACGAAGCGTGCTCGCCGCTCCGGCGCGAAGTGGTTCGCGCGTTGGATAAACAGAACGCGTGTTTCACGCGTAGGGACGCTACGGCGAGTTCCTCTGCTGTGCTTCCCTCGAAACTCTTCGTCTTCGGCGACGTCGAGTGGCGTCGGCCGTCGCGGGGACCGTCGGGGTCAAATGTTAGCCCAATCGCGTTTAGGGACGTTCGATGACACGTTCTTCTGTATACACAGCGCGTAACTAGGTTACGCTATTTGCAAGCATCAAGCAGCAGCCCCGACGTGACTTTGCTCAGCGTCGACGGACCCCAAGCACGCCGTTCGAGCACCCTCAGACAACCTCCGACGCACTGTCGAGGGGCATTTAGCTGATTGAAACAGCTAATTCCCGGTTGTATCTATCGCAGCGAGAAAGTGCTGCCATATTCCTTTCCCCGTCACTCACCAATCGCGCGATCGACGTCGCTTTCTCGACTTTAACAGCCAGCCGCGGATATTTACCTGAAACAAAAGAAACGAGGAATTAGTCGTGCAATTGTTTTGATTATCGCGCTTTCAGCGGTTCATTGAGAGAGTCGCGAAAGGCGAAACGAGGTTTAATCTTGCGTTCGATCGTTCGTAAGTATGATTAAAAAAGTTCCCGCGGACGGTTGGTAGAGATATTGGAAAAGCCTGGTCGGCGGTGATTCCGTGTCGGTTCGGCAGTTCCGCGACCAACGTTTCCTTCCTTTTCCATTAATAAGTAAATCGAGAGTGTTGAGAAAAGTAGGAATGACTTCTAAAAATATCGCTTCTCGCTGTATCGTTTCTCCGTTTGCTTTTCTCGCGCCCGCGATTTTTTCAAACCGATGTAAATTCGTGGCATTTACTTTTCTCCAGCTCCTTCGTCTATCTCCTATTAGCACCAAGATGAAAAGTAAAGTCTGAGTCGTTATTACCGAACGCCTCTTTCTCTCTCTCGCTCTTTCTATCTGTGCGCATGGTAAGTCTTTAGGGCCTTTACAGGCTCGTTTCGACCAAACCGGAAGGAGAATCAAGTGAGTCCGGCGCAACAAGAAGACGTGGAAATAAGGCGAACCAGGAAGAAGGAGGAAAGAAGATCCGCGAGCATATCTCTTAGGAATCCTTAAATTACGTGCAAGTACCTCGTTGCTGGCATCCCATGCTAAAGCGAACGAGGGGAAAACAAAAGCCAGGAAAAACTTGCCTTTTAAGAACTTTTTTATCTTTTGAAACACGTCCCGCGATTTTCTACCCCTCTTTTTCCTTTATCCCGTTCCCCCGCATACTTTATACATTTTATATATAAACGTATATATATTATTTTTTTCATTTATTGCCATTCCCTTCGTTCCTCCACGCTGCGGCGAATTTTAATACCACTGAAAAAAGGTGCAGGCGATGTGAAAATCATTTTCCCGAAAAGGAATAAGGATTATGTGGTTCCGCGAACTACGAATTTAACCAGAACAGAAGCCAGTTTTTTTTCGCAAATAATCATTCATTAGAGGCCATTTACAACGTCCGCTTTCGTACATTTTGCGAATACCAAGGAGGGCAACGAATGTCTAATAGAAACGTTGCGGTATCCACAGAAAATTATAACCCGTCTTTTTTTCCCACCGTAATGACGTATAATCCTGATAAAACGGCGATCATTAATTCCGAAGTTGAAGTACGAAGGTGTAGTTCGTATTATTTTTTGGTTTTTTTAATTACTTTCTCATGTGCTTGTAAATTCAGTGTAACAAGTACAACAAAACACGGTGACTACACGTTTGCCCTTCGGCGGAATATATTAACGTCGATTCGATCGGGCATAGTCGGATAAGTGATTCGTGCCAAAGCATTCAGTACGCGGACATTATCTTTCCCATTTCCAGAGGGTGATACCAGCGGCAGGAAAACCGAAGGGGGCAACACTAAATATGGCAGAGTCGTTTTAACAGGTGAACTTTTACAAAATTTATGGTACTGATTTGACAAGGCTTTATTTTCAAGAAAATTTGGCGAAACCGCTGGATATTTCCTTTTAGTAGAGGAAATGGGTGGAAAATGACAGAGGGTTGATCAAATCCGCGACACCAGTCGAATTACGGCATTTTTCTGGCTATTGTTAAAAATTATATCGTGTCTACTTACAGTATTTCTCTGGTTAAATACTAGCGCTCTGAACGGCATTTTAGTTCGCGGATCGAAAAGCTGTTTCTAACATCGCAATCGTATACCAGTTCCGGGCGTGTACGACACTAATGATGATTAAACAACGGGGAGCAAACTATGACTCACGCGTGCATCGCAGTAGGGCTAAATAAAAGCGGAAAGAACATGCACCACCACTGGTTCGTTGTTTCTCCGTTTTCGTAAAGGGCGGAATGATGATTGTTCGGTGAGACGGTTCGCCACGATCGAGGAGAAAATTCAAGCTTAGGGAAATAGTTTTTTTAGCCTACGAATGTGAAGTTTGCTTTCCTGCACGTTTCGGCGCGGCGGTGGAAATATGACGGTGGAATGTATCGGTATGGAAGAACGGAGGAAAGATTTGCGAAATTCTTGGAGGGATTATCCTCTTGGAAGACGATGGGGAATATGCCAGGAGTCTTGAGGAATGGCTATTAAGAACCTTAACAGAGCATTTGGAGGGTTGAGCGAAGCGCCCTCTGTGCCGAGCATGCGTGCCTGGTTGCTTCCAATTAATAGAGGGTGCGGGATATAGAGCGAAAGAACTGAAGGGTTTCTCCGCCGTCGCCCGCCCTCGCAAACCAACTCTCGCCCTTTCGCTCCCTTCCTCCGCTCACCCCTTTTCTTCTCATTTGCAGCGTCTCATGACGAACTAATGACAGAAAGAGAAAGAGAGAAGCGGGGTGCGTGCAGAACTCGCCGGGAATGCGTTCCGCTCATCCACGCCAGGGGAGGAGGGTTGTTTTGAAGATGAGAGAACGAGGTGGAATCGACATCTTGAGGGAACAACGAGCGCGCCGAAACAATTCAGAAAGCGACCCTCTCGCTCGTACGGCGCTAGGGCCGCCGCGCACAATCAGCCGGAGAACCTATGCAATCGCCACACGTCGGCGAGAACAATGCAACGTGCATTACGTGTCGAGGTCGAATGCAATCTGAGACGAGGAAGAACGAGGGAGATGAATGGAAAGATAGGGACTGCCGTCGACGCCGGCTTACGCTTTCTTTTCAGTTAGTTTTCCTTATCAAAAGGTTACGGGGGCTTCATTTACAGGCGACTACTCGCCGCTGTGACTTTCGGGGAATGATCGATAAAAACTGCCCTTTTTTCTATAGGATACTCGAAAACCTTATTTAGCGTCGTTGAGAAACATTTTCTTTCAACTATACTTTAAGTATCAAGATTGGCGAACTTCTTTTCTCATTTTCACAGTGTATTTCGTTCATACTCAAAGCTTTTCAACGCATAGCGAATGTCGAGATGTGAGCAGAATTAGTTATAAAATGGAAACTGAAGCGTGCTCTGTTCACTTTGACGCAAAATGTCGACAAACATTTCCTTAGCTCCATTACCGTAATGAACACCGTCTATAAATCATGTGGACTTTGATGTGGAATTCAGCCCCGTTATTGAAAAATCATGCGCTTCCCGGCCTCCGCTGCTCATGATTTTTAAACGGTTTCTGCGACAGTCCGATAGTTTTCCCCGGACAGACGTTAAATATGATTAAACATTCATCAAAGGCAAATATAAAAAGGGTAACGCGCGCTTTCTATAGCTACGCCTGGTCGTGTTGACCGTTCCGGATCCTTTTCTTTCCGGTGGCGAATCGGAGCTCATCCCGCGTCTGCGTAAACATTCCTGCAGGCAATAACGCATCCGGCCAGCGTCATCTCGACATCGCCGAGACGCGGTTTCGCTCTTCGGCTCTCGCCGTGATGCCCAAAGGGGCGGGTTTTAATATTTTGTCAGGAGGATAAAAAGCCCCAGCCGCAGCTCCCGTCTCGTTAGGCAACCCTTGCTCGTTGAAGAGTGTCGTGAAGTTCCACGCTCTTGCATGTCCTCGCCAGGGAGAGCGACGAAAGGGGAAGGTGAGGGGTAGACAGTAAGAGTGCGCGTAGGAAAGTGTTTATTTCTTAATGAGTCGAGGGTCAGCACTGTTACGTTTGCCCCGCTTATAATAAACGGAACACATTTCCGAGGACAAGTTACGGTTCCATTTACTTTCGTCGCATATTTAATCTCACCGTATATTAGATCCTTGTTTCTTCATACTTCGCCAAGGCTCTTTGCCAGACTTTGATCGAAGTTTCGCCATTGCTTTTATTATACCAAAGTTTTGGACGAAGAGGAGTAGACGGCAGAAACGGGGAGAGAAATGACCTTCCGCCGCGATGATTGTCGCGAGTTGAGGCACGAGTCAAGCCGAGGCCTGTTTTCTTTCCTTCGGCGACAAATTCCTGTACGGGAGTGGCTCTCGATCACGGTCCAGCAATCTTCGAACGATACGGATTCCGACACGATCCCCGGGAATGCTCTGGCATGGAAAATCGTGTCTAGGAAAGTTGGATCTGGCGCGACTTATCCCGCGGGAGTAACCGCCGCTGGCTAAGGTATGCACTTACGGCAGTGCAGGGGAGGAGGTTCGTTTCGTGCCACGCACAGACTCCGGTGAACACGGCGCGCGGTTTGCACACCATATTTGATATAATTAAACTGCATAAATAAACACAATGGTACAAGGAATCGGTCGCAGGGCCCGGCATCTATACGGAAAGGCATTCAATGCAAATCTTGCGAGGATCCTGAACGCAGCCTTCGCGGCCAGCCTCCAACCGGCTTCCGTTTTGTGAAAAATCCTCCATTGTAAAGAGATCGAATTCGCCACAGGAAAAGGTCCCGCTCCCGTCTCCTATATATAACCACCAATCGTTAATTACGAATTCGACAATATCGATTATGCTTTCGTTATTTTACGATCTTAATCTCGCCGGCGAAGTGCGTTCGCCACAAAGTGTCGGCCTTTGCAAGCGCCGCCGTTCCGTGATCGAGACCACCGATGATTTCGTTAGATATCAGATTCCGCTCCTTCTCCGAGTCGGATCGGAAACCGCTTTCGAGCAAGTTTCTCGGTCGTATCCTGCGTCCCTTTTCATCTCAGCTGAGCAGCGCTCAACCCGATTGTCATTCTTTTGCACGTGCACCGAAAAATCGCGGATGCGTTGTTGCGCGGAATATACCTCACGGGTGCAACAGCAGACCTGGTATTATACTATCAGGAAAATGGTCTACGAGTCGACCACGCCCGGTTAATGTGGGGCATGCGGCGAGATGTTGCGGGGAAGATTCAGCTTTGCCTCCGAGCAAGGACCGCACCAGTCCGCGCGCTTAGGATTAGCTGCAGACGTGAGGTTCGCGACCGGTCATGCGCGACCGATGTCCCAAACTGTTCGGCCCTGGTATCGATATTCTGGATGAAACTTCCTCGTTATTACTCTTCATCCTCAATTTGGAAGCAGGCAACTGTTGAGTCGATCAAGAACCGACGCGAACAAAGGGTAGCGTAGAATCGGCAAAGATCGTAAGGGAGAACAATTGGCGGATGTGAAAAAGTGCGGGGAACGCGGTCTTGACGCTTGCGGGCTATCTTGCCTGTTTTCCGCGTATATGGATCGACGGGTTTATGGTGCTTGGCAATGCCGCGATATGCAGCACGCATGGCGGATAATGCATGCGGACGGCGCGGACCGAGCGCACGTATAAGGAGCGTTCTGTGCAAATGAGAGACCTACGCCAGAGCTGCCGATCACAATGCTTATACAATGCGGCTCGTTTGTGTCCCTTCAAAGAGCCCGTTTCGCCGTGAAAACCTGCACGCCAGGCTTTCTGTCGAGCCTCGATGAATTTTAGATTTCGATTACACAGATGCTAATAATAACCGTGTTTAAATATTCTATTTCGGTTAGGATGCAAAATCACGGGCATTCAAGGTTTTCATGCAGCTCGGCTAATGCGCCGTTTGATAATGTTTCAAGTAATTGGGTTTCAAGCGTGACCCGAAGATCAAAGATCATTCGAGGCATAGTTTTTCAAAGGTACATTTTTAATTACCATAAAGAGTCTTTGAGAGGCGAACGCCGGTAAGTGCATTTTCAATTTTCGACGCAGCAGCTCTCTCGCAATCTCTTTCTCTCTCTCTACAAAAGTAGCGGAATGGCAGGTTGCAACTGCTTTTTCAATCCGCTGGATTGAAACGCGCGAGCAAAATGATAGTAATACACGCCCGCCATGAACAATTCGATCTCCTCTTGTGGACGCCATCGAGTCCTGGAAAAGCCCGATGGCTCGTACGAGAGACGATGCTCCGCTGGTAAATGATAAACCAGGAATCATCATCGCGTTCTTCCCACACTTGTCCGCCCATTGTCGCTCGCGCAACGTTCGCGATACCGACATTTTTCAAATTAATCATGCGCGTGACGAGGTTCATGTGAAATTTATAAACATCGTTGATATCGCTGTTCCGCATCGTTTCGACGGAAAACCTAACACGCTGTGAAAGGTAAGTCACGGCTGAGCGGAGAAAAATGGAAGAGCAAGAAAAAAGCACGCGCGGATTTATGCCACCTTTGTTTCTCCGAGTGTGGGGAAATTACGACGGAACTTCACTTACGGTTCAATTCGTCTAATCATTTAATAAATTGTGCGACTACTTTCCCGAGTTCATCGCTCTGAACGACTCCCTCGCGACGCAGCTCGTTTGCAAAGTTTTGAAGCAGCTTATAATACCGACCGCCGTTGGAAGTTCATTGCAGGATTGCTTAATGAATGTCTGTACCTGTGATATTTTAAAACAGCGCATAAAAATAACGTCTTTACCCATGTGAACTTCAAGTTCAGCGTAAATGTGGAACGGATTTAAGAAGAATTTTGTACTATTATAGAGCCACGTTGAACGTTTGTCCGGTCGAATCATCTACGATTAGCAAATTGTATTAAGACCAATGGTACGACGAAAGCGAAAGCGGACAAACTTGATTGGGGAGCATCGTTTGTCCACTTGCGTATGCGGAACGTCTCGTTTTCTTCCGCTTCCGTTTTTCGCACTAATTCCTAATCGTTTTCCCGT
>JABFPT010001876.1:0-14216 GCA_022817245.1 Nixonia krombeini
ACCATTACCGAACAATTGTGCAAACTGAGCTAATACATTCTTGCGTATATAACGAACATTCCCATTGGTCGATCTTCCAACTTTTCCTCCCACTACCCCCACCATATCTTGAATTTCACATTAAACAGAACTATGTAATGGTTTACAACGAAATTAACAATATAAATGGAAATTTCACACTTTGACGAAAAATTGATGTGAGTAAATTGGAAGTTAATCTTTCTTTTTGTTAATGAATAGTGTCATAAATATGTACAATATTTAAAAAAGAAAGAAGTTGAACATAAGTAATGTATGTAGTAATAGTTCACATATTTTAAGGAATAATTCTTTGTTTTGAAACTTTTACGGATGTAGCCGCGCTAGATGAAATGCGCATGCGCAAACACTAAAAATGGTAGTGTACCAAGTTGCCGGAAAAGTTTGTGGTGAACCGGCAAAATGAGCTAGACTACAAACCGAAGAAGAATAGCTCGTCCTAAAATTACGTCAAACAGTTACCTTGTGTTTGTCACCATTAACCATAATACTGGACTTTTGCATACATGGGCAAAATAGTAAAAAATTACAGTAATGACTCGACCAAAGCTCGTGTAAAGAAACGAAAACGTCGACGGGATCTGGAGCAAATGCGTCGTAATGTCCACGATGCGAAACAGACTTTGGTATGTTTCACCACGAAATTACTGTTGAAAACACTTGTTCTCATCCTGAACATCTGTCCGTCCTGAATATTGAGGTTATAAACGACCATCTAAATGTGTTGTTTTGGAGAATTATACTGACTCTATGAAAATACATTTTTCGTAGAAAAATGATAATAAATGAATTGTGTTTACACTCAATAGATTCCAACACAAAAACCTAAAAACTATTTTCATGTTTGTATGATTGATAGTTTTAACTTGTATATATTGTAAAATAATGGCATGTATCTTACAAACAATAAGCTTTTTGCACACTTTTTTATGATTGGAATGAGAAAAAAATATTATTATTGTTTTCTTTTATTAATTTTCAATGTGCTTTGTATTTGGTTTGTTTAATGTATGTTGCAGAAAAAGAAATCAGCACCACCAAAAGCTACTGAAACAAATTTTGTGAAAACTCTCAAAGAGTTTGCACCAATAAGAGAAAAAATTGTATGTTGATTCATGTCTTGTTTTTAATATCTCATTTATATGTCACTAATATCCATCCTTATATACGTGTTTTTATATTTCTTGTCATATTGTATATATATATTATAATATACTTTGTATAGGATAATGAGACACAAGGACGAAATAAAAACAGAAAAGAAAAGACAGAAAGAATTATTTGTAACAGACTTTTACCGGTAAAAACTACAATAATATATAGATATTATTACATAGTTAAAAATTGAATTGTAAATTACTTTGAGTTCTCTTTGTTATTGGTTAATAAGTAACTAGATTATATATATATATATGAAAAAAATCTATACATTTAAAACATTCAAAATAAAATAAATATATATATTTAATAATAAAGTAAATTCAATTCTATTAAAGATGCACTTTGATAAACAATTTTTAAATATATGATGATGTGTTATTTATACTTTTAGGATCTTGGTTTATATAAAAAAGGTGTAAAAGGAGGTGAAATTCAAAAAAAAGGTAAGTATTGTGCATACTGAATGTTTTAAGAAATATTTTTCTCAGTTCCACTGCACGCTTCTGATATTCTACATCAATAAAATGAATGCAATAATTTCTAGAAAAAACACTTCCATTCAGTAAAACGAAGCAAGCACGCCTTGCTGACGACTTTCTAGAACTTCTCCAAGGCAATAGTGAAACATCAAAGTAAGTTCTTCCGCAGTTTATTTTTATCAATTTATTTGAACGAAAGTACAATATCAAAAGAATTATTAAAGGACAAGAAGCTCGATTCGTTGTATTCTCATGTTGAACTGAAAAGTCGATAAAATGAATTTATCGAACGATGGAAATGATTTTCAGTAGAATTTCACGGGATTTGTACAAGATTGTAGAAGAGTGGACAGAGAACTCCGAGTCTGAAGGCGTGATCAAAAGCCCTGTTCTTGGCAAAGCCGGCGGGTAAGTCTCCAATGATAAAGTAGGATTCTCTCAAGAATAACATCCAAAAGTCTCGCGTAATATTGTCTCTTTGTCAGGGAAACGCGCAAATTGTATGCGTTCGAGGAGCAACTGTCGAAATCATCAAGAAAGACGACAAGCAAAAGTGATTCTCCTACTACTGATGAACCGAGTAAAGTCCCTCACAAGGAGGACAAATGTAAAAGACGACTTTTCGTTGACGTTGATAATGACACAGGTTGTCATGCAAATGTTAACGATCTGCCAGTGGAAGAACTTCGGTGAGCAAAAAACTGCTTATAAATCAAGTGTTAAAAAGTGACATTATTTTGTTTAATTAAATGTTGCACAGATTCTCACCCAGAGTTACACATAGTAGATATGTGAATGACCACAAAACGGAGAAAAAGAATAAGGAGTTTAACTTAAGAAACAAAAATGAAGTTAATGAAAATAAACCAGTTGAAAAGCTCACAACATTTACTACGCCGCAGATGAAATTACTGAAGAATTTTTGTATAAATATAGGCGAGGAATATTTAAAAAGTCTTCGTCGTAATGGTCAGATTGGTAAGAAAACGCTTACTATTATAAAAGTAATTGCAAAGTTAATGCAGGAAGAAGTTATGTATTAAGTACAATAAGTAAAGAAAAATTTATGTCAATAACAGGAGATCCATTAAAAGAAGCAGTAAGGCCTTTAAAGAGTATATTCCAGGAGAATAGACAAAAAGAACTGCAGCGCAGAAATAATATGAAAGAATTTGAGGTTCAGGCGTGTACTCCAGGTTCCGCGTCTTCATCGTTCATCTGGGACGCTCTTTTTCCAGAATTGCGTCCGTCTCAGCAAAAATTGCATGATAATGACGATGACGATGATGATAATACCTCTAATTCAACTGTTGTAATTCCTTTCCCTCGAGATAATGGCACACCACTGAGACGCGGCTTTGTGAATAGCATGAAAAAATTTGAACTACCGGCACAATTGTTTAACATAACAAATGAACGTACAACGTCAGTAGAAGTAAATTTAAACGATGGTAGCTCTAAAACGGTATCGATAGCTGGTAATGATCCGCCACCAGAGGATCACGAAGACATGATTGTACGTTACTTACGCGATTGCCGACTGCGACGCACTTATTCAAATATGAAAAGCGTTTTTGGAGAGCTGGAAACCGATGAGATGACTGATAGACAGAATGAACGACGAAAAGCAGTGGCAAGAACTGGAGATACTACAGTTGCACCATTTGCCAATTTACAGAGAAACGGGTCTCGGGAAAAGAATATGGTTAAATTTTTTTATACATATCTATTAATATTAATTTAATATTTTAAGTCTTTACAATAGAAAAGTACATTAACAATGCTCCTGGTTTCTTAAATGAGTACACTGTACGTTACTATATATAAAGAAATATATAATTTATTTTTTCTTTTAAATTCTAAGATATCATTAAATTTTTAGAATGTATAAGAGAGTACAAATGGAAATAGGTACAAGGTAATTCTGTACAAAAGTTATAGAAGTAATATTGTACATACCAAAATTTTGTATTAGTAAAAATGTTACATTCTACATGATGTATGAAAATTATAAGGTAGTGAAAGTAAATTATTATTTAATGAAAAAAACTCTGTTAAATGTCATTTCGATATTATTTTTTAGTACACTCGAAACGTGCAACTTCCTAGAAAAAGTAACTTAAAACCTCCAACAAAGAAATTTATGCAATTAGATGAAAGACAACAATCAATGTGGGTCTATAGAGCTCAAGAATGCTCTGATGAGTCACAGAATTTCTTGCGAGCTTCAACCTCCCATAACGCGAACCGGGATCATTGTAGGAGTGTAACGAATGGCAAAGTAAAGTTCATGTGCCCACAGTCTAAAGATAACAAGGAAAGAAGCACATTTTTTCCCATAGAGGAGGAGCGTTTCGGCAGCAGACAGGAAGAAGTAATGAAACAGCAAAGCTGCTTAAAACGAACTTCTAGTAACTTTCAGTGTGGACCAAATGCAATATCTTGTAGTCAACAAATCGTAAGCGAAAATGAATAAAATTTAACGTTAATTATATGTTCAACAAAATAAATAACTGAAATATTTTTATGTTTCTTAAATATAAACATATCAAATGTAATAGAGTACAAAATTATGTACATCTGCAATTCATTATTATTTGATAATAAGAAGAAATGTAAAAAATTTTTTTTCATAGGGGCGTAACCCATCAAGGATAGAAACAACTGTTAGGAATGAGGTTAGTGCTGACATGAATTCGTTTGGTCATTACTCGAACTTTCGTGAACCCAATACATCCCAAAATTACAGTTTCCTTGAAATCCCTGCGCAGCGTCCAGATTCCCATGAAAAACCGATGGTAGTACTACTAATGCCACCACCAGTACATGTACATTGTAACAACGTAGAACAGGTAAAATGGCCAATTTTCCCTCCTGCAATTCAAGCTCCTTGGCCCCAAGGTCATTCCCATGACACCATCCCTGGTCCCGTGATACAACGATCCCAGACGATTCAAGAAAATGGTGACAACATGGTTTCCACTTCTGAAAATACGCAACCTATTAAATTTGTTGCATTTGAAGATAATAAACATGTATGTAAGCTACCGATTTACATGCACGGAGCGGAGAATACTGTGTGCAGGAAAGGAGGGTCCAGGAATCACGAACAGAGAACAATTTATGAAAATACTGCACCCGATGTGAAAAATTACCAGGTATTAGAAGAACCTTTGAAAATATAAATCATTTCTTATATAAATCACTCCTTTCAATTTTTGTAGATTTGCAAAATATTCGTAAATGTAGTAATCAGTTATAATCTTTTATGAAAACATTCGCAAATGTTACAATATTGTATTTTTTAATGTACACGTTATATAAATAAAATTAATTTTTATTTTAGTTGAATTAACAAAACTTTACAAATTTAGCAGAGCATTGTAAATACATTAATTTTTTTATTTATTTGCATGAATAGAATCTTCTATATGAAAAATACGTAACTGAAGACAGTCATCATCAGGTATGAATTTAAGAAAGTTTCAAAGTTCTAATTCTTAAAATAATTATTTGTAATTGACATCTATTATTGTATTTTTTCGTTGTTTTTGGATAAAAGTATTTCATGTAGGTATGCGATAAGGAACAGTTTTCTGCATGTAATGTCTTTATAGATAGAAAATGACAGCATGAGAAACAACGGCATGAAGAGGAGTTTCAGAACGGCTGGAGTTGATTGTTGTAGAACTCATGGTGTCGTATTTCAAGACGATCGTAAGGAATCAGAAGTAACTAGATGGAAACATTTTCCAGAGAACTATGTTTCAAAACAGAGATGTTGTGATATTCATGGCTTTGAAAAAATGTAGAAAACGTCAATAAGACAAAAGTGAGTATAGTTTGCTTCTATTACGAATCTAAAGCTTTATGAGAAATTATTTGAACAATTAATAACAATTCATTCATAAATTCTATCACTGAAGAAGAAATGTAAAGTTTTCGAATTAGCATAAGAACAAGTACATTTAGTTGTTTAAATAATTATTTAAAAATGAAGTAATTAAATTGCTTGGTAAATTGCGGAAGAAAAGTTTGAAAAAAAATTTGTTACAGATATAAAATGTGGTCACGGAAGAGATCGTCAGCAGCTTTGCCGACAATACTGTATCTATAATCCGAAGCCACTCTCTACATAGTTTGCCAGTGTGTTGAGAAAAGAAGATGCATTTCGAAGCCGACGACTCAGCGAATTCGCTGAATCAACGCGTTTTTTCCAGTGTTAATTTTCTGTGTTGTTTATTGTTCATAGGAAATATTTATTTATATTTGATCGTAAGTTACACCTTACGTTACATTTATAATTTATTTTATTGTTATAGTTACTTCCAATGTTATACAATACCGGAAACAGTATCAGTTGCGAAAAGTAATGAAAGTTGATTATTAATTTTTAAATGATTTTTCTAAAACTACTTTTTCTTATTTCAGTATTTGTAGATGCGTATTTGTTGTATTGTTTTCCGTTATTTTTTCTTGTTTTTGTATGAAGAAAGTGAGTTATTTCATCGAAGAATCATTGTACATTTTTCTACAATATTTTCAATAATGTTTATATTTATTTAAGAGGGAGGACAATTTCGCCTGGGGAAATAATGTACACAAGTTGAAGAGTTTGCTGATAGGCGAAAGAATTCGTCGCAGAAGTTGATTGTACTGGTTGCAAATAAATGCATCGCAGGAAGTTTGGCGCCTGTAGAGTCCTAATTACTCTTTATCTCGCGTTGCAACTCATTTATCTCTTTCGGTCCTTTTGACACGAACTATTTTTGTTATCGAATTATTATACTTCCTTTCGGTTTTTCAATTTCTACTCTTACCTAGTCGTTAGTAAAATTTAATTTTTATTTAAGTTTCAACTATTCGAAATGTTTGCACATTTTAATAGTTCTTCACTCACGACACAATGGGTAAATGTAATTTACACGTTGACAAGTCTGAGGTATCCAAAGTAGGAAAAACTTTAACGTTTCCCTTATTGCTCAAGCATTGACAAAGAAATCAAAGCTCTTTTCAAGGTCTGACGTATTCCATTGCGATAAGGGAAACCGGAAGCAGATAGTGACCAACGGCGCGCACGCACGGGCGGAAGCTGCATCTCCGCCTTCGTTTGAACGTTGACAAAATAGAAACGTAAGTCATTCAAGTTTCAACATCATTCACCTACTTGATTTTTACCCTTTGCTCGTCGACGTACTCGTCTTCTTTGCGGTGAAACCTGGTGTGTCAAATGACAGTACAATAGTTCCTTGAAGATCATCTAAACAATGGACAGTTACTTCGTGCAGCTCTTCGCCCTTTTTGTTTTCTTCATTGTTCATTCTACCCAAAGTATAAGTGAGTACAATTTCTTTTTTTTCTAAAAATATAACAATTATATAAAGCAATTATCCAAAGATAGTTTTTTCAATTTAAAGTCATGTTGAATATAAGTACACAAAAATTTGCAAGAGTGAATTTAGGTCGCGGATGAGTAACGAATTTGAGAGATTGCGAAAAGATAATACCGGCGAAAGCAAGTTTGGTCTTTGTGCATCATAAAGTCTGCAGAGCACAGCCTTGCTGATGTTTCAAGCAAGAAAGATTAACAAATGAGATTCTGGTAGAAGCATTAATAAGGAACCACGTCGATCATTCACTAAGAGAAAATTAATTTCAGGCAGCCGCGTAGCGTGCCCCAATATACGCTTAGAAAACGGAAGGACTCGTATCAGAGCGAGAGGACGAACCATCAGGTTTTCTTGCTACGAGGGATTCACACTTATTGGCAACAAATATGCCACTTGTGTACGGGGCGAATGGGACACGCCTATACCTGCTTGTGTCAGTGAGTAGTTCATAACGTCTTGCTTCTCCAGTATTTTGAAATTTCATCCGAACGATACTTAAAAACCTGCACCTGCTCTAGTATGGAAAAATCGTTGCTCTTAAAGTGTCAAAAAAGTATTTATATAATTTTGTTTGCATATTCCTAAAATGTTTCAAATATTTAATCAGTATTATTAAATAATTGAATTGTAAGAAAATTATTATAGTTTGCTTAATTATAATAATGCTAATTAGCATAATGTAGTTTATAGAATAATTAATCATGATAATGATACAATATTTATTAAACTAATGGGTTCGCTATTTTGTAGATAATGAACTGCTCACTCCTATTCAATAATAACGTTTTGAATTTAAATTTCGAGAAAGACATTTGTTATTAATGACATAAATTATGTTTACTTAATAGTATCGTTGAAAATGTGTAATTAAAAGAAATATTTATGATATATAATCCTGAGATTTTTTATTAATGTTAGTTAAAGATATAAAAGTCGAGTAAGATGCAGAACCCAAGAAATATTTCGCTCAATAACAATGTTCAGCCAGAACTGATCGTCTTGAGTGTTTCAGATTCGAATTGTCCAAAGCCTGCCAAACCGGAGCACGCTCTGGTGGCTTCAAAGTACTTAGGGGCTGTATTAATCTATTTTTGCGAGCCAGGTTACATGCTTATCGGTAATGCCGAAATTTATTGTGACGGCAAACAGTGGAACGGTACTGCTCCCTCCTGTCGAGGTAAATCCTTTTATCGTAAAAAGAAATGTCAACGAAAGCAAAGAAAAATGTGTTTTGGAACATAAGAAGAAAATTCGTTCAAATATTGAAACAAACGTTAAAGATCTTTGTAAATAAAAAGGATGGTACTTGAAAAATAGATACGAGTGCAGTTGCTCCGACTTCATGCGATTTTGAGACGCCTGATCTTTGTTGGTGGGAACAAGACCCACAACATGATTTCGATTGGCAGAGGCATAATTTTGACACACCCAGTTCCCGCATTGGAACCGGACCAACTAGTGATCATACACTAGGACCCGGTAATGAAGGTATGTAATACTCCATTTTATTTGTAAACTAAGTTTTATGTAAACTAATTTATTATGGTTTTATGTATAAGTATAAATTTGCTCACACATTAATATACTACTCTTGTTTTTAAAACTATTATTTCTTAATAAAAGTGTCGATGCTTCATTAGTAATAACAATAATGACTGTAATTATATTCACTTTTATTTGTCAGGATATTATTTATACATCGAAGCATCTGGTCGACTAGTTAATGATACTGCTAGAATTATTTCTCCTTTATATAATGGTTCTCTAACTGAGGCTGGTTGTTTCTCGTTCTGGTAAGTTAAAAATTTCTGAAATGCTTGTAATTTATTAAAATATTCATTAAATGATTTCATATGTTTGAAATTAGGTATCACATGTACGGTGCAACTATCGGAACTCTGAATGTATATTTTAAACCAGAAGTGGTAAATATCACAAAATTAATGTTCTCTAAAAGCGGTAACCAAGGAAATATGTGGCATCGTGGGATTTTTAAGCTTCCCGTTGTAGAATCAAACTTTCAGGTATATTCCAAAAGCACGACAAATAACGACGAAATTTTACATAAGGAAAAGCATGAAATATGTCAAATTGAAACACAAAAATGTTGTTTTACTACCTCAGTTTTTTTGATATTTTATATTAAAACAGATCATAATCGAGGGAGTTCGAGGCGGCAGTTACGTAAGTGACATAGCTGTTGATGACGTTGCGATTTTGCAAGGCGACGAGTGCATTGTAAAAACCGAATATACAAACAACACAAGCGGAGACGATGGTAAGTTCATCTTTCTTGGTGACATTGAAATCAAATTTCTATTAAGCAATTTTTAAGGAAGTTGATCCAAAAATTAATATCAATAATATATTTTTAACTTTTTATAATATCACATATTTCAATAAAGTTCATTAGTTTCAATCATTGTATTTAGTTTTAGTTTTTACTTTTTTCTTTTTCTACATCCCAGTTTAGGTAAATTTATTGCATTGTATGAGCAGCAATAAAAAAATATAATTTAAAAGTAACGTATAATATTCAACGTTGTTTTACTAAAAGTATTTCATTAAAGTTTCTTAAACATATCTTGTTAAAAAAGTAACCAAGGTATACATTCTTGTAACTGATATTAATTTAAAAAAGTAAGTATAAACGTTTATGAGCTGATTGTTTTCAGATCAAGTGGAAATCGTACACTCAATGCAAACATGCCAAGGAAGATGCAGCAATTCCTATTTTACGACACCGAGCTCGGGAGACCTTGCATTGTCGGACATTTGCCAATGCACGGTAGATTGCGCCTATTATTCGATGTGCTGCCCAGATTACTACTACTACTGCATAATTGGTAATTATATCATGAATCATAATTAATTTTCATAATTCAGCTTATCAAAGTTATCTTTGTAACATCATCTGTTGATTACCACATCTCTGTTAATTATTATTACTAAAACTAAGTAAAAAATGCACTATTCTGGTATATAACTACTTTAAAATTTATTCATAAGATGTTTAATTGCGTGAAATAAAAATGGCGTTGGAAGTAATGTACAACAAATGTGGTGCAATATTCTGTCGTAGATTCTTCTGACATGACGAGTGTTACGTTACCGATAACATCGACAAGGATAGCAGTACCAACGATGCAGACAATGACAGAGAAGTCGAACTCAACTTATTTTACTTCAAAAACTCCGAGCCATGAAGTTATTCCGATAAATCCCGCGGACGGTATCGATCCGTATGCACCTCGCGCTGTAACGCGAAATACCGCGACAACGATGTGGATCGAAGTCGAGACGCCGTTTTCAGACAACACACAAAAGTCCTTTCCGAATCAAAATACTATTGATTGCGAGCAGTGTGATAACGGTAAATCAACTACTTTTTAGTAAGGATTCAACTTTTTTAATCAACTAACAATTTTGTTGAAACGTATTCATTGTAGATTCCAGCGTGATAATCCATCACAACACGCATCATTTACTGAATGGAAATGTGCAACTCAGCATGGCAAGTATTTTTGGTATCGTCGTGGGCCTCTTGGCTGCCGTTTCCATTACTGCGATCGTCGCTTTCGTTATTCTGCACCGGCGGAAAGCCTATAAAAGGGGCAGCAACGGCTCAGCATTGTCGGAAGACAGCGACGTGAGGTTCCTCACTTCCGACGAGGTCCTTGACTTCAACCTGGCAAGGCCGTCGAACGATTACGATGAGATTTGAATGCGTCACTGTGTCACCGACAAAAAAGGTCAGTGCTTGATACATTACTTTCATTCGATGGGACAATGTTTACGACTGCAAGGAAAGAATAGAATAATAAATCTAGTAGAAGTAACTTGAGTGTTCGAATTAAATGATTTCATTCGTTGTATCTTTAATCTCGAAAAGGATGTTAACAAGACGTAAACATTGTTTACCTTATTTATGTAAGGCATAGTAATGAGTGGCATTTGTTTCTGTTCCAATTTTTACAATACAATTAAAAATTAAAAAAAAACATGAAAATATACATAAGTAAAAATATTTTTATTTACAACAAATATCTTTTAATAATTAAAAAAATTGTTCAATTATCAGTACATCAAGATGAAAATGGCATAAAGTTGATATTTTTATTATAACATAAAATTTCTACGTGAACGGGCACAATTATGCAAAGAGGAATGAATAAAATAGCATTTTCGACAGATTAGCTCATAGCTCTTAGAGAATATCTCTTTCCTTTATTAACACTATTAAGTAAATAATGATGGGGATACAATCTTTGCGCTTTCAAAACAATCGGACAAAATCTCTAGCACTCGCAAGAGTTGTGATATTTTTGCTGCAAAAGAAGTTCATAAAATAAAAATACCATTTACCAACATTTCTTTTACTCGTTTCTTCATTTAATTTTGGTTTTGCATTACGGACAAACGGATTTTTCTTTATTATTTTCTATTCCGATTTCCGATGCAATATCAAATTTCTCTCTCTATTCAGTTCTTGTGCATGCGCACTTTTGAAAGTCCGGAATATTTCGCAGTATTCGGCGAACAATAAATTACAATCTGAAATTACCACAATTATTCTGGAAATTCAGTAATATTAAAACAAAAAAGTAAAGTAACTTATGTACATTTGCCTCGTACAAATATAAAGTGCTTTATTTATATATGTAAATGTACAATTCTATTATTTTTAAACAGTGTTTCAGAGAATACATAATAACCGTTTTCACGTAAAATGATTTCAAATGTAAAATGTTTTTCTCAGTGGTAATTCGATACATATTACACATTGTTTAAACATTATTTTATTTCTACCTGTGAAACGTGTGTATATATATATGTTGAAACGAGTAAAACTACTTAAACATCCTTGTTTTTATAACCTTACACAAGGAAAAGGTGAAACGTCCATCGTCCGGAAAGGTCAGTGAAAAGTAATTTACATTAAACTCGCGTCTGGTCACCGTTAATTTTTATGAATTTCTGATTTATAATTAATGTACACATCTAATATCTTAATTGCTCAAACCAAATATATGCATTAATTAAAATAATTAAATGAATACAATTCTTCGCAAATGATAAGATCATTTTGTATACAATTAATAATAGCGAAGAAAGACACTTTATCAGGGTGTATGTTACAGTAGTCACATGCAAAGCTTTTTATTTTATTATTTTTGTTATTATTACATTTGTCATTTAATATGTTGCTGACGAATCCTTTTCAAATTTACTGTGAAATCAAACTACCAAAAACCGTGTATGTAGGTTGTTTTGTGTCTAATTGTAAAATGGCAAAATAATTCGTGTCATTGCACAGTTCATAGCATACATCATATTCAGTTACATGACCTCAGGCAAACTGACCGACCCGGCTGATTGTTTTGAAAAAATACGTTTGGCACACTTGAGTGGGGTTCGATGCCATTAACAAATTGTACAGTAAATATTATATTGGGTGATATAAAGCAAAATGCAAAAATATAGATCATTATTACCAAATAGTAATTTCAAAATTAATTTTACAATCTAATGTTAACTTTCATTTTTTCGTAACTGAAGTAACAACTTTAGTGCATACATGATTAAACCTAATCCATATAGGTTAACTATGTTGAGTGAACAAGTTTTTAACATACACAAAAGTATCACTGTGTAATACTACTGTTGTGCTGTGCACTCATAAACAGCTTTGGCTTTTGTGAAAGTTGTCAAAACTATGACACGAATCCTCAATGGACAAATTCGTTTTATTTACTGATGTGAGATAAACTGAAGATAAAAAAGGTACAAGTTATGTAGATAGTCATTTACAACTCTTTGACAAGAGATTATAGTCTTTTGCATTCTCTTCCTGTGGTACTTTCAAAACTGCTTTTCTAAGTGTCATGTGAGATATGTTGACTTCCTGTTATAAAATCACATTTTCTTTTTCATACTTCCACTTCATTCAATGCATGGTATTTTAGTCTGCCCAATTCAATTTAATCCTGCAGCACACATAATGCGTAACATTAATAAATGCAACACTGTAAACACGCTATTTCAATAGTTTAATAATTATTGCACATTATGGTATTTAGTAAATAAACACGTTTTACCAATCGCAATTAATCATCGTGCAATATCATGACGTGTTAAAATGTTTGTATATATATAGTAAATCTGCTTTATCCAAACTAATTCACCGTTTACGTATCAATTGATTAGTGAATTTAATTATGTTTGCTGGAAAAGGTGTTGAAAGTTAAACATCAAATATAATACAATAAATATTATGATTCTGATGTAATGTGTACATGACAAAGGCGAAATGTAATCTACGAAATATCGAAAGTCACCGGCACGTGTCACTTTGTCTATTAATGGTCCCTTAGCTGGTATCATTTTCAAGTTGTCGGTCTCGACGTCCTTTCCCGTCTCAGGTTGCGAGCCCAATGGGATAACACTCGTCTCTACGCTCAGTGTCGAAAACGTACTGTTATTACACCTCTGTGGTCCGTTCAAACATGTGGCGAGCCATCTGATAAATCATTAGGTCCGACACGCTCCATATTGCATATTTTTATTTATTAATCTGAGATCAACCGAATTTTCATTGCAAAATCTTGTGACGCATGTTATTTATTATTATTAACATATGATTGTGTATGAATTCTGCATAGAACATTTTCCTTTTCTTATTTCCTAATCATCGTTATATTAACTTGTTAAATATTCACTTATGGCTACAACATGTGCACTGCATCTCTGTAACTATTATAATATAATTTTTGTTTACATACGTTCCTTAAGAAATGTAATCGTATGGTTATTAACTATAGTTTTGTAGCAATATAAAGATCTTATATAATAATAGTTAGCGTTTGTATTATCTCGATCACTCACTCGCAGTAGACGACACATTGACTAATACAAACTGTATTAGATAATTTCGGTCACACAAATACGATTGTTTGAAAGAGATAATATTGCCTCGTGCATGAATCAATCAAGGACAGTGTTAATCAACACTTCCGCTTACAGTGATTCTCTTTTGTGTTCTTTTATACCAAAAAACTAGTTTCATTCCTTTAACTCTTTATCTACAAATCTGTTGCAGTTTTAATGAAATCAATATACCGTTGGCCTTTTGCGGTAGTGCACATTA
>JABFPT010001884.1:9231-21732 GCA_022817245.1 Nixonia krombeini
GCATAACAATGTAAAGCTCTTAAAATATACAACATTCGTCAATGAATTTTTTAATTTATTTTTAATTCAATATCTTTATAATATTTAGTCTTTATTATAAGTTTTATTTATCATCGGTTTGATGAAATATATTTATTTCTCCATTCCAATTTTTAACAATCACGAAAATTTCAATGAAGATGTTAATGTAGCTTGTTTCTTTTCATACTTCATCCCTCTTCCTTTTAACTTCGTCGTTCGGCAAAAGAAGAAAAAACAGTCGTGGCTGCCCGCCAAAAATGCATTACTTGAAATTGGTTATTTTTTAGAATACGATGGTGAGTTCGAATAAATATCGTAAAATTGTGAACTAATAGCCCAAAATCTTTTTCAAAAAGAATTTAAAATTGATAATACCCAATTATTGAACTGTCGAACAAAAGGACGTAATCGGTGCAGAAAAAGAATCTAAAACTACATGAATTTCACATCGATTCCGAATGAAAATGGAATGAAACTTTTAACCTGCTTTTAAATATGTCTGGAGAAAAAATAATATTTGTGGAGATCTGCTGAATAGAAATAGTGAATAGAGGATCAGCTTTTTTCGATCATACACCCGTATGAACCTTTATACCGTCCATTATATTCATATATTTTTCACCCACTTTTTATTACACCCTTTTTCCGTGCAATTTTTTTCTTTCCGTTTTAATCGTTATCGGACAACACTATGCCATACACTTCTGCGGGTTGATAGGCAAATTCCGATATCTTATAATTGAATTGGTGCTCGTACAAGTGACGTTAATAACGCATCGGAAGATTATTACATTGGTATTGTGTTGTAAAAAAATATTAAAAAGAAAAATTTCTTAATATTGTTAAATAATATTAACTATAAATTAACGTAGAAATTAGCGTTTGTTAATTTTTTGTATGAAAAGTACCAGCATCATTAACAAACCAATCATGTAAATGATTTTTTCTGGTACAATAAAGTAATGTCGAACTGAAAAGTAAATGTAAATAGTTATTTATACTGCATTATTATTTGTTCACGTAATCTTTTTTTCTTATCCTACAAAAGACTAATTACCTCATGCTCTTGCCCCGCAGAGCTACCTTGTACACAACACGAGGGTGATGCTGCGCGTGAAGGTGACATTGATTTACCGGAAGGCGTCCATTGGAACCGGAGATTTTGCATATCAAAGGTAAGATAATAATTTGACATACTGCATTTGCATGAAGAGAACTTTCAGTCGAAGTAACACGCACAGAGACTTGTTCACTTGATGTACGTACACGACCAGCAAACAGCAAATTACAGAATAAACCCTTGAACTCTGATTAATTCTTAACCCTTAAAAAAAATAACACTTCTGGAATACAAAGTTCATGTCAATATTTTAAGGTATATTACAAATAATTTTCAGTGTATCACAAATAATATTTTAATCAATTTTTTTTACAAATACCAAAGGTATAGTAAATTTTATTTTTGCGTGTAATTACTTGCTTTAAGTGTAAAAGAAATTATTTCGGAGGAGGGGGAAGGTGATGCGAAGTAACGCGACATCGGTGTTCGTCATCCATCCAGAAATTTATAATGAAACCTATCGCTGATCCTGACATAAAACGAAGCGATTTAGAAGGATTGGCACCGCGATCGCTGCTTCCACGTTTTATTGCGCTGCTTTTTACGGACAATAAGTCCCGCAGCTTTTTATCAGACGCCGCAGGAAATTAACTTTGTGGAGAGCATAGTTACTACGAAAATCTAGTTGAGATCCACTCTCAGAACTGTCGATTACTCCCTCCCGCCCGCGGACAATTTTTGTCACTGGCCGTTTCCCAAATCGAAAACGACCGAATGGTTTTCTTATTTCGGACAACGGAACATAATTTGATTTCCTAACGGTTTCCTTTTTTTTAAAGCAGTCACTGCTTACTGAAAGATTCACAAAAATAATTCTTCAAACGCCTCGCTTCGTTGGTTTTTTATCGGCCAGCGAAACTCGATTAACTGTAAAATCGCTTGCAAAAAATATTACTTTAACGATTTTTTATGCATCACCGTGAAGTATTTTTTGTGAAATATCGTTCTGGTATGTTCGTCAAACAAATTTGCCCGGATGCAAACATTCCAATTTACAGAATGTTGCATGCAGATATTTTTTATACCCGTTTATGATGGTATAATTTTTGCAACAGTGTGGATTTTCAGTTGATCATAAATACGAAAGTAGAGATAAAACGCGTGAGGATTTATTTCAAAACTTTTGCTCCCACGTGAAAGATTAAGTATTAGCCGTTTCACCCTTCGACCCGTTGTCGTCGAACCCTTAACCGGTCGAGCGATCTGAAGAATGAAATAAACAACGTTTCTCGAAATGAGCGACGCTACGCAAAATTAACAACACCCCGTAAAATCGGCGACACTTTGAAAAAACCGCGAAGACAAATTTCGCAGCGGACGGAAATCTCGGTAGTTAGCTCAGCGATAAATGAGTCGTTCGCCACGACCTGAATAAACGTCCCGGAATGAACGCTCCGACTGGCGAATAATACTAATTATTTCGGATACACGAAGAGAACATCGGCGAGGGTAGTGAAGAAAATTCCAGGGAGGGAGACGAGAAAAAGTGACGGCGGGGAAAGGAGCAAGTGAATCCTGAAAGTTTTTAATATTTCAGCGTGCAAAACTGCAAATGCGAGGTGAGCGAAGGGTTGGACCTTTTGAGAAGGGTGAACCTCTCCTTACGCGCCGCGTTCTCGGACGTAATGGGCAAAAAATAGTACTTCATGGCGACAGTCTAATGAGATTTTGAATTACGTTGTAGTTACTCGGAAGATGTAGCTCACTCGCACCGTCTCCCTTTCCGCTCCCGTTTCTCTCGCACTAGTCGGATTATATGTGACTCAATTACCGTCGACGCTCTAAGGTTCCGGGATTTCTTCGAGATTTTGTCCGCTTTCACGAAAGATTGCTCGACATGATATACCAGATTTACCGCGATTCCCTATGAACGCGCACATATATCCGGGTATAAATAGTTAACTCGCTGCATAAAAGTCGACACTTCATACCGATGGTAAATCGACTTGGCACGGTTATCAGACCGAAAAATAAGTAAGCCCGACTATAACCTCATTGTCTGTTCGACGAGTCGACGCGGAATGACGGAGATGCTTAAAAGCTTGTAAGTAAGTGCGTCAATAATGAATGGAAGAACGAAATAATTAATCCGCGTCTACCACGCTGACAACTACCGTCCACGCTTAAGAGGATTCCTCGGTCGGCGACGATCTATGAAGCGACACTAGTCTCGCTGCGAAAGGAATTATCAAATACTGTGGGAAATTTTACTTTGTAAAATGCACCCTAATTTTTATACCCGAGTTAACTGTTAGATAACAATTTTTATTCGTCGTGCAATTTCATAAGAAAATTATATTACAGTGAGCATGCTAGATATGCATAAAACGTTACACAATTGAGAGTGCAAGAGATAAAAAAAAAAATGATTTTTCTCTGTTTTTTATATATTTCATTTTAACTCCATGAAAAACGAAGGAATGCTTCAGATTAATATATCACATAAAATATCTTTCGTATTGAATTTCAGCATTTCGATCGTCGAAGCGTTTGTTTGCGATTATTACCATTCGTAATTGTATCATAAAGCAAATATCGCAATTAGTTATCAAAGTGAGAGACGAAGGAATAAATGGAAACGGGAAACGTAGCGAAATGAACAACAACGTACATTTGGCGAGAGAATGGAATCCGAAGAACACAATTTGTTGCCCGCTTTTCAACTAGCTACATGGCGGAATTCGAAACGGCTGCACATCCATCCAACGCGGCTACGAAATTGCACTCACGAATCACACCCGATGCATACCATTCTTCATTTCAGTCTCGAGGCCTTTGATTCTTCAAAAGGCGCCGGCTAAAGGAGGCGACGTAACTGTGACGGAATATTATTGCAGAATATAAACCAGCGGGGATGTCGACCTTTGCCAGGTCTCCGGCCAGCCCGCGCTTTTTCCATTTTAAAATATGCGAACAGTTGCGGCATTTCGATTCCAGTTATTTTTCTCCTCTCTCGATGCATGGTACATTTTTATCACTATCGCTGTTTCTTTTCTCACCGCGTCTCGTTCGCTGCCGCTTTCAAAACAGCGGCTCGCCTGATTTGTTAACCAGTTATTCATTCATTTATTCGGCTCGTTCCGCTACATTCGCATCTGGATAATCCCCGGTGTAGAAACAACAAAATTGCAACTTTCCCCTCAATTGCTTCTCTTCTCGGTTTGCGAAGGTCCGCAACCGATCCGATAAAAATCTGTTACTTTTATCGCTCGCCGACGAAGCGCGGAAAAGTGTAATAAGCGTATGCGCATTATTTACGCGCGAGTTTCCAGGCGAGATCGCCCAAACAGCGATAGGAAACGCGGCGGCGATTTCTCGGCATCGATTTCGGGGCCGGAAATCGATACGTATATCCAGCACAGTGCGATACCTTTATCCACAGCCAGCCTTCCGAGTTTGTTTCAATGTACCCAGGGTCGAGCGTGTCGCGCGGCCGTACATTCGGAAACACGCAAGTTCGCCGGCGGAGAAGTTCGTGCATTGTTGCGGCGCCGAACTTGTCTGAAAGCTCGGACGTGGACGAAAGGAGACCAATGGCACAGGGCGGAAAAGCGGTCTGGCAAACCGATTTGATTCAAGGCGGAAAGGCGTCGCTGCGCAATATGCGTGGACTCTCGTGCCATTGTGCCGAAATCGCCAGTAACTTCCAAACTTTTCCACGGGAAACAATGTCCGGCCACCGACTTGCCTTCTTCCGCGGCCGAACTTCCACCGAAAACCGACGTGACCAATACGCGCCACTCGCCTTATCCAAATAAGTTTTCTCCGCGGACACGGTCTCGGTATTTTCGTACAATCGCGAAACGTATTTTAATTATTCGAATAAACTCTCTGTTATTGTTAAACTTGAAAAATTTTCAAATTCTTAAACAATGAAGTTTGAATGACTTTTATACGTTCCATTCTTTTTCATCGCTCTCTCGTCAGCCGCTGCGATAATAATTGCAACAACGCTTTTAATGAACGAGCATAAAAAGGTCGGTGGGCAATGCAGAAAATAATAATGACCGTTTCGAAAATTACACTGTGCACTAAAAGGGCCGTAATTTTCTTGAATTTCTAAACCCTCCGTAGGGAACGATTTTTCCCATTATTGAAAAAGCAGATCTTTCCATGGTGAAAATAAAAGCGCACTTTAGTTATGATTTATAGTTTACAACTCGTTATTTTACGGTGTTAATGCGAGGGAAAAAAGTCCTACCAATAAATCATAAATGTTAAATACGCGCGCCACTTATCAGAGCGGAAAAAAGTACGTTGGCGCGGAAATTTTAAAATTACGCAAACACGGTTTACAAACTGGTCTGTCTGGTTTAGCGGAAATGAGTAATGCAAATATTTGTAATCGTCGGTTTAACGAAAATAATCGTTCTGCAGGTTTGCTGTCGAAAATTGGATTCTCCCACGGCGATCGTGTCCATTAATTTGCAATGAAATTCAATAAATATGTAAATTCCATCGAATTATATTAAGCAAATATGTAATCATCGTTGTTAAAACTTTGGCGAATGCGATGACGAAAGCTTTCCGCGGAAGTTTCAACATTGTCGAAAATACAAAGTGGCTTATAATAAGATCTCCCTGAAAAGTTTAATAGTGAGCCCGGTGGAAAATTCTCGGTGGAAATCAGGGAATATGAACGAGGCGGGATTATATCTGCGAGTTTTCCGCGGACGCGTATTAATAACGATTGCAAACGAATTTCGCAAAAAACCAAAATGTAATTTCACTTCTCGCTGCACTTTTCGCCCGCGCACTATTCCACGCGGGAATGCGTAAACACGCAGGCAATGTGGTTTTTCACTCAGGAGTTATACCCCGTTGCTGGTTTAACAATTTCACGGTTATCTCCGGTAATAACCCGCGGTTCGCATCGTTACGGTGTAATCGCACGGCGTCGTTCGATACGGAATTTTTGCCAAATATTCAAAGATACCGCGGGGATACGAACTTCGTCTAATTATCGTTCATGAATGAAAGGCCGGGTTCACGGTATTAAACCGAAATTGCACACCGAGCTGTACAATGCGCGGGAGAGGTAGCTGGCACGGAATGCGGCTTTAGCTCGCGCCAAGTGGGCTGAATTTAAGGCCGGCCGTACAAAGTTGTTACCAACACAGCGGCGGCATTCCAAAAGCAACCCCGTTAAGAAATAGGTGTCGTTCCGTCTACCGCCGAACTATGCATGCGATAAGAGACACACTCGTGTCGCCCCGCATTCTTTAAATGGACGCCGTTTGGCGCGACTTTTGGCTGGAAATGTGCATGATTCAGCGCCGACAATTATCCACTCTCTCGCTCTAATAGGCCCGTCGCTGACAAAGGGATGCGTCTTCTCCTCGAAACGTTGATCAAAGTCAAGCATCAAAAATATGGTGGAGCATGAAAAATATCCGTCCACTCTTACAGAGATTCCCTTTTTACGGCAGAATGGCTCTTGACGAGGAAATTCCCTTCACCCAAATTGCTTCCTCTTAAAGCCGCCATCTCTGACGGAATTTTTTGTCATTTGTACCTAATTAACCGACACGCTGCACACTTTTGTACAAAAATGTCTGAGAATTCGTTTTCAAAGCTTTAGAAATCTGCTGGTTCCCGGGAAGGATCGCCCTTTGGCCATCCTGCAGCTCTCGAAAGGCACGTTTAATAATGCCCGGGAGGTGATCTAATTGCCGTACTTCCGGAAACCATGAGATTAAGACCCGCGATGAAGCAAAGCGCGGGGAGATACGCACGGGCGTAAAATCCAGGGTGATAGCAGCTGGGTGTACAAGCGGGTAAGAATGTTTAGCACCGGCGGCAGCCATTGGCTCGGGTAAACTCAAGACACGTAAATTTAATATCCCCATACTGTGCGGATACATATCGAGAGGGAGGGAGAAAGATAAAGGACAAATGCGGAAGAGCGGCGCGGAACTGGGATTATTGCTTCAATATTACCCGATCCTCGGCTACGTGGTAGCTGCGTCTATGTAAACCAGTCGGGCGTGTGTGCGGCTGAAGGTAAGGATAGCTGACGTTGCAACGTTATTAACCCATCTCTTACCAGTTACACCCACGTATGAGGCCAGGCTCGGCCCCTTTCCTTTCGCACCGCTCACATGCACAACCTGGATGTCGCCGAGTCTTTTCCTCCGGCTGACGATCTTTTCCAATTGAGCCCCGTTCGCTCTCCCGGAATAGTGTCCATTATCACGCGCGATACGCACTTCTCGACAACACACTCCTCCGTATTTTCCAATACTTGCGAAAATTCCTCATGCGGGGATCAACGCGTTGACGTTCCGAAACATGGAAGGTGGGAGGAAGGATCGTTCTGGAAGAATATACGAAACTATTCATTTCGTGTATATTTTGGGAATCATATTTCCCAAAATATGGGAAACGCATATTGACGTATGTGCATAGACGTATGTGCATGTACAATATATACACATATATATTGGTGTACGTATATCGTTACGTATTGTGTATGCAATCATGTACACAGGCATGTGTAGGTGTACAAATGTGTTTGTACATATAGTACATATAAACGTACACACACCAACACGTATGTAAGCAGCTGCATTAGATACGTCTCTTCGTTTGTCCCTTTTATCTGTGGCTGGATGATTGGGGAAAATTGGCGAGGAGCAGCAAGGGATACCCTCTGCGGCAAGAACAATGAAAATGTCGAGAAGCTACCTGTTTCGCGAATGTCTAGCTGCGAAGGAAATTGGATACTTGTAGCAGAACGAAAAACGATATTAAGGCGCTTGGAGATGGCAGTCGACGGCAGACGGAATCGTTCCTTTTGTGCGTTTAATATCGGCCGCGTTTTGCAAGAATTACTATCGTTTTTGGCACTCGGCGAACGGCTGAATCGGTCAGGCCGAAAGTAGTAAAAGTAAAAGGTAACGGCAGTGTCGAGATCCCTTGTTAATTACGCCTGCCGAGAACGCCGAACTTTCGCCATCTCGAGTACCCTACGAAGAGATTCTTAGTGAATTTGGTCCCTGAATTGAGGGACGCGTTGTTGGGGTAATCGGCTTTTCGTCACGAAGTAACTCGATTCCGGGTATGTCGAACAGAAAACGCGGTTACGTCAGGGTTACAGTAGACGCGATCGGCAATACATCCCGTGTTGAGCGGAAAATTCGCCATTGATTTCCCGTCGCGCCGAAAGTCCGACCGTGAAACGGGTCTTCTTGCTGCTTTTTTCACTCAAACGCCAAGAGCTTAACCCTGGCGAAGATTCAACCCTTGTTCCCCGTTTCCAATCAACGGTGCACCGCACTAAGCTTTAAATCCGCGGGAAACACTTCCCGCCGCGGATTAACAACGACGATTCGAACGTGTTTATTCGACGCGAAATCAATCGATGTAATGGAAATGCGTTGATTTAGCAATCGGATTCAAAGAGAGCCTCGTGTCTGGTAATTACAGTCGGTACAGTGCGATCATTTGTTTGTGCATTGTTATCACAAAGCATTGTCGAAGAGCCTCAGAGCCTTCGCTCCCCCGACCCGCCACCCCCCTACCGAACCGCCCCGCCAGAACTTCATCTCTCATTCCGAGTAACGACTGATACAAATAACGACCGGCACCGCTTCATTCCTGCCACTACCTCTTCACCTTCTGATCCTCGACCCTCCGCGCTTCGCGTTCCATTCAAACGATTCAAACTGTTTTCAAAGCATTGTGCCTTTGTACGGCGAACGTAAATTCGTGCATGTATATAAGATACAGAGCCACTTCTCAAGTTCCACTTCCCCGGTAAATAGATGAAATTTATCCGCACCGCTGGTGAATGGATATGCGATTGTGAGGAACGTTGCGAAGTTGTGCAAGTGAAATGAGACGTACGAATTTATTCATAATTGTCGGTTTCCGTTCCTTGCCGAGCTTAACGACGTTTCGTACCGGTCGTGGAATTTTGGCGGCTAATGAGAGAGGATAAAAACATTATAAATTCTACGACCGCTCCAGCGCGCTCGTGTGGAAAATGTTCGGTTCCTGCCTTTCGGACAGTTGATGTTGGAACTTCATCGGGGTAATGGCGTAAAGCGAGCAAAAGTACAATAACGGGGTAGTAGGAGACCCGGGTGGGAAAGGAGAATAACCGAGACATCGTGTCTTTAACGATGTTTCGGTTTCTCTGGCTGGAAATGAATCCTTTCTTCTTACTCGCGACCTTTAATTACTCGAAGCACCAGACTTGGGGTAAAAAGATGGAGGGTTGTACAGGACTGAAGACGAGATAAGACTGTTTTCTAAGTTGAAAAGTTTGCAGAACGCTTCTTCGTTAATTTGCACACCTTTCGATTGTGTTCGTCGCTATTCTACATTTTATCCCATTAACACTGTTTATATCAATGGACGAAGAGGTTAAAGTCCATTTGAATTCCCAGGGACGGATTTTTACATCCCCTTCCCCAACCGATTTCCATTGCCCTTCGCGCGTATTTTTATTTTTTTGCGCGGGTACCTTCAATGGCACGAGATACCCGACCATTACTTGGCGTAATGGTCCACGAAACTCCCTTCGAATGCCACTCAGCTGCTGCGCGATCTATTTTTCCCGAGCCGGTGGAAAGTTACTCGCATACCCTCGCTGCAAATTAAAGTTACGAAATAGGAAGAACCGGGAGAGAAATTAAACCCTCCGCATTACTCCTCAAGTTTATTGTTTTTTATCGTGTTTGCATTTGTGGCGAAACAGCGAGGCCCAGTGCACTTTACACGCCGGCCCACTCCACTCTCCGTTTACAACATTTGTAAACATATTCACCGCGCTGTACTCTTTCCATAAGTACGTTTTCAAGATCCGCTTTAAATCGAGCTGGAACTTTTCGGAGGGTTTTCAGCGAAATCTACGTCAATGGCGCAGTTGTTGTTACATTTAAAACGCGCGTCGGTGTAAACTCGGCTATACAAATATTGTCGTGTCTACAGCCGTACGTTAGAAAATTCTGGACGTTGTTTGCCTCGCGAAACGAGGTTAGTTTCCAAAAATATGCGCACTTTCGAATACTTCTACCCGGAGAATAATACAATTTTCTTTTTTTTCTGAAGAAGATTCGATCGATTTGCGAACACGAGTAGGGGAATCTGAATGATTTTTCGGAAG
The DNA here is from genome assembly GCA_022817245.1 of Nixonia krombeini. Classification (NCBI taxonomy): domain Eukaryota; kingdom Metazoa; phylum Arthropoda; class Insecta; order Hymenoptera; family Scelionidae; genus Nixonia; species Nixonia krombeini. Next base: position 19,485 of record JABFPT010001884.1, read on the forward strand.
CTTAAACATTTCTCCAATCAGTGTCCAATACTCCGCTGATTAACATTTTAAACGTAATAAATGAACATTCCTGGGCTTCTTCGAGCATCGAGGGGCAAGTAAGGCGATAGCTAATCTTCCCTCCGGCTCTCTTTCTCTTTCACTTAGGTGGCTCACTTTCTTGTAAACCTAAGTACAGCCATTATGGTAGCGGAAGGACGTTTAATCTCTCAGGCTCAACCCTTTCAACGCTCTCCGAGAAAAGATGACTCGGGTGTGAGAAACGCGCTGAAGACTTCCAGCTGTATTTCACGAGATTCGTTTTACTAGTGTTCCCCTATGCCTCCATCACGCTCCGCTTTACGATTTCGCTCCACCTCGGCTTTATGACAATATCGTGGAAACAGCACTACATTAAGTTTCCTAATGCGTGTCTCGCATAGACAACACCGAACACTGGCATTTCCAATGAAACGTAAAGATTTTCGAACAACTCTGTTGCAAATTTTCGCAAAAAATTCGTACTCCTAGTTTCATTCAGCAACACCGATACTGATGAGAAAACGAAAACATTGCGGGATAAACTGTTTTATTATTCCGTATGAAGTTTTCCAATCCAAATATATTGATATAATATTTTTTAATAATAACTTGGACATTTTTCAGAATTTTTTTTAGAAATATTTTGTTTTGTTCAAATGCTTGAAATATCTGTAAAAAAAAAGGCGCGTGATTCAATTATTTCGTAAAAATTGTTGAGGTCTGCTCAAAAAACTAAACTTGAGCAACGTGGAATGTTTTACTAATAATTCTGCCATAAAAGCACTGGCAGGTTTGAATGTGTAAACTTTTTATTATGGATTATCGACATACCAGAGGTTTATTTATCATACGTCAATAAGATACATTTTGGTATATTAATGCAACAAATGATAAACAATATAATTCATTTAGTAAAACGTAATTTTGCAATTTATGTGGTTGCTGTAAACTTCTCAATTGTATCAATTTCCCTGAATGGAGTACAAGTGCTCGATAATTTCGTATCTGAGCGAGTATCCAGTGTTTACGAGCTGTGTAATGATACCTACATATGAGTTTAATAATCTCGTTTTGTGAAGGGTGATATTCGAATACATCAGTTCATGTTCCATGATTTATAGCATCATAATAATAAGTCATGATTGCTTCACAACAGCAGTACAGTAATATTCTTTTACTAATGCATTTTATGTTTCAATTAATAAATAAATGTTGTTTTATGCGTTCTTTAGCATACCATTGACTGTCCTTTTACGTGGTATTGAGTGATCATGTGATGGATTCGAAGTACGTAATTAATACTTCTTTCTATTGCGATACACTCGTACTCCTTTATAATTAGAGTTCTGGATAGTTCTGTAATATTTCCAGAGTTTTTTAATTCATTTTATCAAAAGATTCATGGAAATTTTACGAAAAAGTCGACAAAGAGTGGGGGGTGCTAATTATACGCAGCCTTCTTTCGGAAAAAATTAAAGAGTTCCGAGTAAACCTGTAATAGTCTCTACAGTTCTCGACGGGTTCTAAAAAGAATTCTGGCGAAATTTCCAAAAAGCAAAAGGCACGTAAGTTAAGAAATTAGAACAACAAAACAGGATATAACTGTATATATTTAAGTTGCACCGAAAAATTGCATAAGATTAACTTTCAGACTCCTTACGGTGTTACATAAAACTCTGAAAAGGACTTTTATACTTTCAAATAGAAAAAAACGAAATTATTGTCACTTCAGTTAGCTCGTTCCATTGGTCTCGATGCCGGGAACGGAATGATGTCTAGTCCACTTTAAAATTCCCGAATGGAGAAAAGTTACAGCGTGGAAACTGTGAAAGTCGGTAGATCATGCCTGAAACCACATAACTTTTCTCTCTTTTCCCAAATATCTCTATTCCTAATTATTGGAGGGGTCGACATGGGGGGTGATTCTTGATGTACGTCGCGAGATCTATCGATAGGTGTATAAATCAAAGCGGAATTCCGAAGTTGATTTTTCGACTTTTTCCCAAAAGTGAAACTAATGGTACTATAACCGTAATTAAAAGCCGAAATGTTGGTTCAGAGCGACATATTATGGCTTGTTCGATTGGCCTTGGTGTCCGAAACAAAATGGTACATTGTTCATTTTGAAATTCCTACATAGAGAAGAGTTGTAAGGCGAAAACTATGAAATTCGGCGGAAAACCACACCCTATCAAATTTGCTTCTTTCCGTAATATCTCCGCTCCTA
>JABFPT010001886.1:0-17764 GCA_022817245.1 Nixonia krombeini
AATATCCAAACGAACGCCAGGATGTTGGTTGGCAGCCGCGAACACCCGCCGACTGAACTTTCCAGCCTAGCCATACCGACTGTGATTACTCGTAAAGTCGCTGTTTTTTTCCTTCCGTGGGTATATGCACGAATTACGTTCCATTTGTCCGATTTGCTTACTCCGAGTGATCAACAGCGTGTGACCGAAATTCATAAAATCGTCAGTAGGGATATGGAGAGTTGGAAAAGATAGTCAACCCGGCGGGTTGGTGGATCGGCAGTGCCAGGGCGGCGTGTTACGCCGGTCTCTGGGGGGGCTGTCGAAACGTGTAATCGCGATGGACGTAAATCGAAGTCGATACCGGTGCGCGCAACAGCGGCGGCCGCGGGGTTGTCGAGGGGGCGTGAGCATCACCGCCTTTTTCCGCTGAATTTTCGCCGGAATCATCGAGCGGCCAGGTCATTGACGTCGGACGGCGACAGGCGAGCTGGCACGTGGGGGCGTCGAGGGCAGCCAGTGGGGGAGGTCGAGGGGGCGAAGGAAAAAAAGCGAACTGCGGTGGTATGCGTGGCTGTGCGTGGCATCGTTACGCGGGTGAGCGAGGGAGAAAGCGGGATCGGCCGGGCATCGTTGGTTCCTCATACGACGTGCTGGTTCTGCAGGGGGAAAGAGAGAGATAGAGAGCGGGTGCGTTGTTGGAGGCCTCTCATTGGCCGGTCCGAGGGTGGCCTGCTGCAGTCATCGATTCAGGCAGTCATTGGCTGACTCGGGCCGGCCGCCATTTTGAATGACTCCGGGATCAATACGCGGGGTGCGGAAAAATGCCTCCCTCTTATGGTCCCCTCGAAATCCTCCACTCGCTGACACACGCACACGGCCTCGCCGGCGCGCACATCTCTTTCCCTGTCGAACGAAGCCCGGCAAAGCCCAACGCCTGGCGATGCCAACCACCGTCGTCGTGTGCCATAACACGGCTTCACGGGGGCGGGGTGCGCGCCACCAGCTCCCCGGTCATCGAGGCTGTTGTCTGCGAGCGCGCGTGTACCAACACTCGCCGCCGCATATTTTCTCCTTGTTCGTGTATGCTTACGCGGTACCCATACGTACACACAGCCGGGAAAAGGATCCCCGGCTCGTTCGTTAGCCAGCGCGCGGGGCCACCCGGAAAATAGGCATTTCGGAATTGTCCACTTCCACCGCCATACCTGCACCGATGCCGCAATCATTCCCGCGGGATCGAATGATTTTCCTGCGCAGCTGCCCCCTCATATTTTCAAACAATTTCCGAATGTCCGACGGGACCTCGGCCTGGCAACGAAGCCCGTTTTTCGCCATAGCCAATAACGCCGGGGGCGTTTCGCGCTGCGAGTACGAAGACCCAACCTGCACCGGAATTCCGATTAACATGACGTTCGCGAACAGGAAATGAATCGACCACGTTTCTTTTTTATAATTCCACTTACGAGCGTGCGAATTGCGTTTAGGCTGGGCTTTCGGCCGCGGAAACGCCGTGGCTTCGATTTGCAAAATAATTTTCGTAATCACGAGCCTGATGAAACGCGATGGTGCCACGCCGTTACTTTTCCGATCAGAATCGTCGCGCGTCATTTCGTAGTCGGTTGGACGTTCAAGGTGACGATGATGGAAAAAACTTCCTTCTTCTACCACGAGATTTGGAGCCGGTCCAGAAACGCTTCTCGGAAAGTAATAAATGCAGCGAATTTGGCGAAACGAAAAATTGTCTCCGAGCAACGCTTTGTACATTTTCCAAACTCGCGAACGACTAGATGGAAGACTTTTGACCGGAATTGAAATAGATCCAAAGTGATATATGAAATGGTCTGAACAGAGAAAATGCATTTGCTCGTAAATGGACACAATGTTATTTAAGTTTTGGTTCGTTATTCTCGTCAACGTGGCGTTAATTAAACGTTCGTCAAATCTCGAAATTGCATTCAACATTTTCTAGCAATGACGGTATTCCCGTTTCAAATAAGAATCTAACGCATTCGCTAAAAATACCGTTTTATGATACGCCAGTGGAAAGTGTATTATCTTGTTTATTCGACGCTGTTCGCAAGTGAAGTACGCGAGGACGGAAAACTATCGCTGCCTCAATTTCAGCGGCGAGTGTCGGAAAATCTTGGCAGTTTTATTTCGACGGCGGATTAAAAATAAGCGGAAAATGCGTATATTTTTTGAGCCCGATTATTCCGCGAAAAACTATTCGGGTCGCCAAGTGAAGAAAGAGAGAACGACAAGTTATTATTACTGTTCGGCGCGGCGGCCGCGACAGCGAAGAGGCTGACGAAGACGGTAAGCGAATATCGCGAAAACGTGGCGGACGTTTCTGCCGGAAAGTAGCCGGACGTTTGACGGTCTTCGAAAGGGACGAACGAAGGATTTATGGATATTCGAAATGTCGTCACCGACGGGATTTGGAGGACCGCCAAATTGTGGATATTGTATTATCGAAAAACTCGACGTTGATACAACGTTGAAAACACGTTTTATATTGATTCCGTTAAAATTAACATGTTCGTATACGTCAGCCAGCAAATTCTTTTCTCCTGTGACTATTTTACGATATGTACATACACATATAAAAACGTAAAAAACAAATGTATAGGGGGTAGTTGCAGTTGGCGATGCAGAAGTTAGTTCCATCAAGCAATACTTTTTACACATATTTTTTCGAATTATAAAAGTTTCCAATCACTTTTAGAACTCGGTTCGTTTCTGACGTATTTTCACTTGGAAATAATCTTGCTATTCTTCTTTTTTCGAAAAGAACTTTCTGAAATAGGTGTGAAGACAAATGTGAGCAAAATGAAAACCGCGACTATCCCCTGTAACTGAAACCAAACTGAACATATACTCATGCTCTGATTTACACTGAGGTACTTACGTTTGGAACCGAATCAATTGAAACAAGGACATAAGGCTCTTTTGGTAGCAACGACTTTTAGATCACATTTTTAGTTTCTTAAGAATTTTACCATTACTTTTTTCGTCTCTTTAAATTTATCTTTAAAATCTAAAGTTCTCAAAATTTGTTAAAAATATATTTTAGTCATATCTTTTTACAATTTACTCCATAGACGTCTAAAGTGTTTTCCTCCTCCGTCGTTTCACGTTCTTTACTTGTATTTGTTTCTTTTTTTTTTCTTTTTTTTTTATCTTGTAGACTTCTTCCGACAACGTAGGTATAGTTTTGTTTTCTAAGGCAATGCTTCTTCCCTTCGCAATTTTGTTTCCTACTTTTTTTTTTGGTATTTTCCTTAATTTTCTAGTTTCCTCCTCACTTGAAATTCTTATTCTTCTTTGTCGTGGAAAATTTCGAACTTAGGCACGTGCCAAAAGTGCGTGAGTTACTTACTAATACAAGTATGCGTATATACGAATGATGGCCCTTGGCGAATAAAAATAACTGAAGTATGCTCGTAAACGTATTCCTCGTTTGATAGAAACTGGCGGGTGCGTGTTACTTGATTAAACGGCGAAATTAATTTTTCAATGAAATAACTATGACAACACATAACAACACAGTGCGACGCGTCTGCAACAGAGAGAATTCAAGTCGACACGTTACTCTCGATCTGCGTCGTCCGCGTAGAAAGAGAATAACCGTGTCGGCGAATAAGCGTAAAAATGTGATCTGACAGTCGTGATGTTAAATCGCCGATGACCGAAGAAATCGTCGAGATCCGAGAACCGGAAAACCGATCGCGAAAGGCGCGGATCGATCGCAAAAACCTTCCTCGAATGATGAGAGCGGCGGTGCGGGAAGACGCGAGAAAAAGTCGGGAAGGGTGGATCCCTGAGGCAGTGTTCGAATCTCCCGCGCGGCGAAGGAAAAACCCGTTAAGAAGGGGTCACGTGCCGTGAGGAACGAATGATCGTCTTCGGCGGGCTCCCTCCTTCGACTCGGCGCCCCCTCTCGACGCCTCGCGTTTTCTCCTTCTCTCTCTCTCTCTCTCTTCTTCTTCCCCTTCTGGAGCCTTGGCAAGAGCGTCGCGCGTTCTTGCGTCGACGGTAAGACGCGTCGAGCTCTCTCCTCTTTTCCACCCCGCTCTCTCTCTCACTCCCTCTCGCTCCGACTCCCTCTGGCCTCGTTCCTTCGTCTCTCTCCGTCCCTCCGTCGTCTCCTCCTCGCTCCTCTTTCTCTCCGTCTCCCCGGTGCTTATGGCGGCAGCTTTCCCGACTTTTCTCCCCACGTGCTCCCGCCGCCAGTGTCTCCCGAAGCGCCGTTCAGTCCTGTTGGTTCCTTCGAGGAAGGAATCCCCAAGACGCCTGGTCCCTCAGGATCGCACACATTCGAGACGTTTCCACGCCGAGCCGACCAATCGCCACCCGTTCACTTTCTCGGATCTCGCTTCTTTCCGTCGCACTCGGGGGGTTGGGGGACTTCTCCCCGGTGTCTCGCGCGAAATCCAGTCCCCCCCGTTTCCCCCCCGTAAGTCCGTCGCCCATGAAAACCCGACGTCCCGGTTATTTTCAGTGGATTTTCGTAACCTTTGATAGAGGCATTGCGAGCATCCCCGTGTCTGAGTAGCAACTGCGCCGTGGCCCCGTGCCGGGCACCCCTACCTCACCTCTTGCCACCTCTTGCCGCCTCACCTAAACCATACCGTACACGTATACATGTATACGCGGCAACCCTCTCTCGCTCGGATGTGCCGGGCCGTCCGCCCCAATGCGGAGGCTATCGCGCTGCGCCGTCGAGAGCGTTCACTCATGATGCACCGATGACCAACGCAGCGTTGCGCTTCCGCCTAACCCCTCCGCCCTCCTACACTCGCCACCCACCCCTCCTCCTCCTCCTCCCGCCTACCCCCGTCACACACACGCGAACACGCACCCACACACGCTCGTCGAAAAGCCACCTCTCGCCCTCCCACCGCACTCCCGCGTACGATGCCGTTTCAATGGGAAATTATTGCGGGGACTGTACGCTCTCGTGCTCCGTATTCCGCGGCCATGTGTGCGTATACACGAGGCGCGAACCCCGTGTACCGTCGAAATTTATATACGCGCGACGAGTGTTTCGAGGGTGTTTCGGCATTGCCCAAAGCTCTCGCGCGATCGGGCGCGCGGAAAAACGGCGATGCCCTTTTTTTTTTTTGCCCCGGCCGGCAGAATATCGCCGCTTTGTTTTTGCCTTTTCCCGCTTTTCGACGTGTATCGCGCCAACAAGATCGTATCGCCGGCTTCGAGCGCTTTTTCCGGCAAAGATTCAATTGTCTCCGTGCTATTGACACCTCGTCCGAGAGAAATGGATTACAATGGGCGGCGTTCATTTTGCACGCGATACTAGACGCATTGTATCGTGCGGTATATTTATGCCAGCCATCATCTCCCGCTTCTCTTGGTGCAACGGCTGCCGATTGAAGAAGTAACAGGCAACCGTAAGCGCGTTGACGCACACTTTTAACGTATTTCTGTCTTCACGCGTATCCCGTTGCAATAAGCATATAAGAATATACTGTTACCTTTGTTCCGACGTTTCGCCATTCCGTCACCAACGTTTCGGAATGTCGATACGTCATTAATTTTCATTTCAACAATATCTTTTGACGTAATATCGACCACATACCGCAACATTTGTCTCTGTACACTTGTTCACATTCCACGGTAATTTCTTCGCGAATGTTAACGAATATGTTAACCCCATTTCGTGTCAAACCCGCGATAATTCGGGTAAATGTAACGCAGACGACGCGTTAGATTTTTTTGTACGAGTGTCAAGCGACGTTAACGTTGTTGCAAAAACTTGCTGAGTCCATGTGGATTTCAATGAACAGCAGGGATTCTTTGTCGAGGAACAACGGTACGAGGCAAACGCGGGAAAACTGATCCTCCGGCGGGCAGACTCGTGTGTAATCTTCAACTTTGCCGAGCGGTTCGCGCGTACTTCCGCTTTACAGATATTACAAACCAATATAAGATATGTCATACCCGACCCCTCATTTGCATTTCGCACGCGAAATCGTCCGTGACGTGTGCTCATGATACACGATGATGGTAAACAGCGAAATATTTACCCAAGTTCTCCATTAGTGAAGTGTGAAACCGGCAGAAGAACTCGTTACGCTATTCCACGATCGCTCTGAGTTACTTTCGATAATGGACCGTTACCGAAAGATGATCTGCGAATGCTCCGAATGGCTCCTCTTGCCCCGCACGACGCAATAACGCAATTAGTGACATATTCAATGTGAATCGCTCGATTGAAATTCGTCCGTTGTGACAGATTCCGCGGAATGTTCTCGCGTTGATTCCTAAAGAGAGAAGAAAAGAAAACGCAAGGCGGAAAAGAGAGGAAACGATCGCATTGAAAATTTCAATCATTCACGCCGCGTGACATCACGTGAAATCGAGGGGTTATAATTATCAGATTGAATCTCTTACAGTTACATTATGTGGAGTTCGAGCGACCATTTTGAGGCTACGGGTGTGTACGTGGGTGCACGTACACGGACGGCGCGTGCGTGTACGCGTGAATGTGGAGTTTGTACACGACCACTATCGCAGCTCGAATCCTGCCGGTAACCGCAGCCCGCCGCGTCGCACTTCGCGGTTCGAAACCACCTCCGCGTTACATCTATACAACCGAGCACACCGCGTGCCTCGCCTTGCCGGAAATTCTCCAGCGACGTGCCTTTGCGCGAGCCTTTCGTTCGCATACGTGTTCATGGGGTTGTCGCGATTCGATGGCACGAGAGGACATGGAATATCGTACAGGTGTTCATTGAAAGTTATGCAATCGGTCGCATAATCGGGGAGGGACGATCGGATGATAAAAAGAGCCGGTGAATCGTATATATTTCCGACAAGCGTGCAGAAAACAAGCATGTATTTTATGTTGGCAAGTTTTGAGAGGACGAAGGCCAGCCGGTTGGCCTTCGTCCTAGCAAGAACCGGCATTTCGAAATTCGTCAAAACTTGTCACACGCGGCCTCATTGTCGCTTCTTCTACTATTTCAATTAGGTCGCTGTCTGCGCCGTGAAAGGTCAAAAGGGCCATTCTTCGCGCCATTCAACCAGGCCAAATGATTTCCTCGGCGTCCTGCTAGTTAAGTTCTAGCGCGACCGTTGGCCCGGCTAAGGAGACGCGGCGGCCCCATTGTTTTGCGGTTTTTTGTGCTCGTCTTGTCTAGTTTTCGGTGCGGCGACGCCGCCACCCTTCTCTCACGTCTAGAGAAGGGTAGCCGTGACAAAAAGAGGGGCCGCGCGGTGAATCTCCGCTCTCTCGGTCGATCAGCGCTCTTCCTCGTAATTGTATCGATTGTCTTAGGGCGGCACTGCCCCGCCACCCGACCGTTACGTGGCCCACATGAATGGCGCTGGCTTCACCCTCGGCTCACCACCGTCCTGCGACCCTTTATTGTTGTTGCGAAAAATTCCGAACCGGATGAAAAATTTGACCTGGATTTTTTGCCGACGAAAAGGGAGCCGACAATGCCCACTGTCGGCATTTGCATACGCGGCCGTGCGCGGAGGCCACTTCGCTACTTCTCTCCTCCTTCGGTGCCCCGTGCGTTCTTTGCCAGCCGTGGTGACCTCGCCTGGTGAAGAATGGCGAAAATTGGATTTCGTCGCCTCCAGCTGCCGAGGTGTCCCTTAACGAGCGCTCCGCGACAAGAGGAGCCGCTTGCCCGATCCACCTCGACCCAACGCACCCTTCTCGCTCCCCTGCGCCCGATGACAATGACGACCGGCTGACCAGCGGACCGATAAAACAATCGTCCCATTTTTTGCTCGCCCAGATGCGCCGATTCTGACCGCTTTCACATCTTCTCTCGGGCACCGATCCTCATTCACATCATTCAGGGATGGGGGTATCTGCAATCGTGGAGACCCACCAGGCGGTACCCACCTTTCGGCTTTGTTTTCGATTTAGGTAACGTCTTCTGCGATTAACCAGCACTTACGCCGCTAACGGAATCCCATTTCGTAGGTCGATTCGAGCAAATTGTTTTCTCAGGGACTTTTATGCGCGGACCAAACTCGGGTAAAGTCTGCAATGGGAATCCAGTGTGACTGTTGAAAGGAAACATTGAACCTTTTGCCTGTTTTCGATCAGATCTAGTTCAAAGACAATGTTGCAGCCAGCATTGCCTTCACGCTGCCTTTCAAGCGTTTTGCAAAAGGAAACTGATTAAGGGGATCTCCAGGTATCCCTATTTGGAGCATATCAACTGATGTGATCGGACTCGTACGTAGGTGCGCTATTGGAACTTGGAACGAGCCTGATTGGAACGATAGGAAAATCGGATCAGGAGAATCTTATTTAGACCTGATTAGATCTTTTACTCGGAGAACCGTTACTGAACTATTTTTTCGTCATGTTTCATAGAAATAGCGCTTATTCAGATTATTCTTTATCCAAAATAAGCAAGTTAGAAAAATGATTTGTAGGAATGATCTGGTTCCACTAGAGACAAATTTTGGAAAAATTTCTTAATTTTGGAATAGCGGATAATCAAAGTTTTTTTGCAATCACGTGAATTTTGTTTGTCATTCATACGAGCCTACTGGCTTGTAACGATTAAACGTTGATAGTTCTGCTATTGTCCTTCCGTAACACGCATTTGGGAAGCTCCTTCCTGCAACCTCAGCCTCTCAACAATTCCACTCTATTAGGTCTGACCAAGCTGGCAAATGGAAAACCTAAAGAAACGGAAAGCCGAAGGGACATCGGTTTCAGTACGGACGTGCACCCTCTTGGCTAGTAGCCTAATGATCGCGGCGCAAAAGGACGAGTCTGACTGGTCGGATGGTAATTAGTAAAAACAAAGGACTCCTCCGCCGCATTTAGAATCGCAGATCGTCGAGAAAGGACCTTTTAGTGCAGCGCAGCGGAAGGTGGGTGGGGCTCGATAAAATCTAACTGGCCAAGTATTTTTCGCCCTGGTTTCTACGCCGTTGAAAAAAAAGGTTGTGCTTCGCGAAAGAATCTACGTATGCCAAAGTTCGTGGTTGTTTGCATCACAAATCCGCGATTCTTTAATTAGTCGGGTCGATTGTTGCAGTAAATTATCGTTTGTAATTGGGGAACAATAGTTCAGGGAAATAAAGTGCCTTTTGTAGGAAGGTGATGGTGACCAAACTATACTGATCGCATTCGGTGTACACTACCTAACCCAACCTCTACCTATACCACGTAACTGAAAGCCCAACAGCACGAGAGTATCGATTACCAGCAAGAAAATAATGGCCGTGGCCTGCGGATCTCTCATAGCGTTTGCAAAGTTATTCTGAAAGTTTCCACTTTCCTCCATCCCCCGGCTTATCGCGTAGATTCAAGATGCCGTGGCTTGTTAATCAAATGAAAACAAAAATTCGAGACTCGGTCGCGGGAACAGCCGTCGAAAAGTTTCGCGGACGAGTCGTTTTTTACGGCGCAATTTGCGGCCGATTCATCCGGAAGGCACTCGCCCAGATGTCAAATTGAGGCGGAAATGCGAAGTGAATATATTTGGCGGTCGGCCAATTCGGCCTTTTAAGGCGTCGAGATCTTTCGCACCTGAGAAGCTGAGGAAGCGAAAATAGGCGACAATTGGTCAACTGAAAAATGCCAACTTTACTCGACATCTACTTTTGATCTTTCCATCGCTGTTCGTGAACGACGATCGTTTCTTCATTAATGAAATATTCAAAGGCTGACACATCTGATAAAAATGTGAAGCGTTTGATTATATGGAGAATGATCCACTTCGCGTGATTGCCGCGAATATGAAGAAATAATACTTTATCCTAAAATACGAACCAATTTATAGAGCCTCCGAAAACGGGAAATCCGCTTACAAGCATCTTCCGGTTACTCGACTCTTAAAGAGTTTCATAAAATATGTGTCGAACAATATGAATTATTCCTGTGTTCGGCCATATAAAACAGCTGTGAGCTAACTGTGTTGCCGTTATGATTAAGGTAGTCATCGATCAGCCATCGACTTTTTCGTTCGACTATAACTTTCCCTTTGATTCAAGGTCATCTTTTATCGAACGATCCCTTTGATCGAAATGCAATTTTCATTTCGAGTTATATTACTGACATTCAATTATCTTCATATGTCGTACAACTTCTGCAAAAGGAAGTTTGAATGTTACACGTGAACAGTATTTTAAAGGCAGTGTTGCAGAAAATACAATATTCTACATATTGTAACGAAAATATTGGATATTTGGCTAAAAAGTAAACATTTTTTGCAAATATGATTAAAACAACAACTGGGTGACTGAATTTTTGTTTAATAGGATTAAAACAACTAATTTTACATCAACTGAATTTTTCGTAACGCAAAAGCAATTTTTTGGAAACATTTCCTGATTTAATTAGAACTTTCAAAGAACTTTTTCTGTTTCTCACAGCACCTTTAAACATTTTTGTAATTAAAATACGTTAAACTCGTACAAACTTTCAAGCACTGCTCTATTAAAATTTTATTTTTTAAGTTTCTTCATAATCCAATAATCTTTTCTACTTTTCAACTTTTTAGCAACTTTAACAAAACAAATCTTAATGTAACTGTATTAGTTACTAATAAAGTTTAAATTACTACAAACGTCGGCATAATTTTGTAGTAAAATACAAAAAAAACATTGAACTTCTTTTTATCAATTTCATGTTATTTTTCGTGAAAACTATTTTCTAAATGTGCTTAATATATATATTAGAATTTTCATTAATCTACATTCTATACGTTTTTATAAGATTAACTTTGCCAAATTTACTCTCGTAACTTAATTCATAAGAAAATATAATGCACTTTAAAAGTTAAATCTTTATAAATATAAAATGAAACACGAAGTTTCAAGAATTAGATTAAAAATCACAACATTAACGGTGAACGTCCGTAAAATACGGAATCAGGGCTTGAATCCAATTTTCCGTGACAAGGATTGGTTCGAAAAAATGCTATGTTTTTACAATTTGCTAATAACCAAATAACAGCTCCAATTTAATCGATTGAATTGAAACGTCAGTCTCGCATGACAATGGGAACAATGAGCACCATCCAGCCGAGCGTGTCGGCGAAGCTTCTCTGCGAGTGATGAAATAAAGAATTAGCGAAAAATTAGCAAATGAGGCAAGATACATCGGCGACGCTCCGTATACTAATTAGCTATGGAAAAACCGCTTAAGAGTCGACTCTGGCTCGTAATATTTCACAGCGAGCCGTCCGCCAAGTTGGCGTCTTATCGCCGTTCTCGTCGTCGGCGGTCTTATAATGAAATTTCTGCGGCGAAGAAAGTTTTAAAAGTGCAAAAGTACGGAGAAAAGAGAGGGACAAAGGAGGAAGACGCGGCGGACGAGAAAGAACGAGAAAACGGGAAAGTCTTGAGATTTAGGAGGATAATAAATCAGGCGCGCGGGGCCGACGAGTATCGCCGGGGACACTCTTTGTTTTCTCCCATAAAAGAATAATTAACTCTGTTTCATTCGCAGACGTCGCTCTTGATCGATAACAGTGTCGGCCGATCGTCGGCGTCCCGGACCTCGCGAAACCGCGGCGAGTCGATCCGATCGACGCTTACGCGCGTTCGACTTCCAGACAATTATTATTTTTCCATTCGCCCGTATCGGAAAGGCTCGCGGAGAATCACCCTTGCCTGCATTTTAATTGAGTCCCAGTTCTGTAGATTTTTAATTAAGAAAATTTAAGATCGAGCTGTTCAGCCGTCTATCGAGTGCCGCCACTCGGATGCTCGTCAAACACTTTTATAATTGATTTCATTTTCATTTATTTTAGCCGCTTCTCTTACTTCGAGCCCCCTCCTCCCTCCCCCACGCGCCATCCCGACATTCTCACCCGCGTTGCCACCCTTTCCTCGACCTGAGAAGGCGCCCGTCCCGACCATAATCAATTTAATGTTTTAATTAAAAGAGTATCCGTGAAAAATGAAATTTTAATCGTCCCCACCCCCCCACCTGGAACCCCTCCCCTCTCCCACCCCGACTTACCATTTCTATTCTATATCGCACAGACGCGTCGGTGCCTTTTGCGAAATGTCAAGATCACTGACATCGCCACTTGGCAAAAGACCGCTTTTAATTCGCCGCGCTCCCGATCCAAAAAATCCACCATTTTGAATTGCTATTCTCGAATCTTGCGCAACGATTCGTTTGGCCGAGCGCAGCCGTTCACGCACGTAGGCGCAAAAATGTTTATACAACTCGATGCTCGGTTCGATTAGTCATGGCGCTGCTTCTATTCGGAACATCTTTCGATAACGCGATAACATGTTCGCTGTTCTTACACGCAAAATTATGTTTAAACATTCTTTTCTTTTTTTACCTTTGTTTTACTATATCTTCTTTCTCTTCATTTACCTTTCGTCCTTCAAAATGTCCGTAGAACATTTTCTTTTCTGTTGTACAGTAAAAGGAACATGTCAGAAAATTGATGTTCAACTTTCAAACATTCGCAACGTGGCCAAAACACACGACTGTGAATGAAACGTTTGAGGGTCGATTTTTGAAACGATCGCTTGTCAAGATGATTATTTTCGTCGGGTATAAAAGATTCTATTAATTGTTAAGTCTATTCTCGAGTGTCTTATGCAACGCAATGCATTTGGCCGGCGATGCGTATATAAAGGTATAGCGTGAGGCCACGCGCGCAAAAATGTTTGTTTTAACATGGCGTCGCTGCCGCCATCAGCCTTGAATTATTCGGAATGTGAAAATTTGTAAATTTAGACTTTCCGATATGCGCGTCAAACTCATACAGTCCATGCGCCGGAAAAGTGCAATTTAAGTACGTCTTTTAATAGGTCCACTTTTTGCCGCCTCTGACTCAGACTCTCCTCCTCCTCCTCCTCCCTCTCGCCCGCCCGCGCTCGTCGGCTATTGAAAAGCCGTTTGTAGAGAATGGCGCGGAAAATGAGTTACTATTTTTCTCCGTCCGACTTGCGGCGAACGATAACCGTCCCACGTTATTTCAAACTTATCTCCCACACGGAAAAACCTAACCTAACAAAAGCAAATAATCAGTTGGAAACGATTCGTCGAATCGGCGTTAAAAATTAACGACAGATGAAAATAATGTCTCAATCCCGTCCGAATCCGGCGAGCGATTCTTCATTAAAGTCAACGGACCGTGGCGCAAAGGTAGAAAAAGATGGCGCTTAATGAGGAGGAGAAATTTATAGCGAAAATGTTTAGGACCGGTAACGAGAAATAGTTTAACGAGTGGCCTGAGCGATGAAGTGAGAACGAGGCCGGGTGAAAAATGATCGGGCGGCATAAAGTGTGTTTTACGATGAGCGTCCGTATTTACCAATAGGCAGTAACGCAAGACGGAGACCGCGGCGCGGTATCGCCGCTAATGGAGGCCTTAAAAAGTTGGGGTTGCCTACGGGAAGCGGTATAAAATTGCAAAATCTCTCCAACGCGCCGCTTTTCCATGCTGGTCCCTCGGGATTTCGGGGAAGGATGGCAAGTGGGGGCGAGAGAGCGGGTTTGGCTGAGCCGGCGGTGCGAGAGAGACGGAGATAACCGAGCAAAGGGTGGCTCGTGTCCCACCCTCCCGCATTTTTCACCCTCCATTTTTTACGCCATCTTTCGCCAGCCTCCTCCCCTTCGTCGCTCGCTCCTCGTGTCGACGCTCTCTTCGATTGTTTCGATCAATAGCGCCGATCAACATAGCCGGCCTCCATTTTTTAGTCGGTTTGCGCATAACGCGGCGAGCGCAATAACAATATTTGCCGTTTGATGAAACATGGCTTGCGGCTGCGACCGCCACTTCACCCGGAGACTTCGGATATAAAACCGCCATGGCCGGACTGCCTTTACCGTACCCTCCTTCTGCATGTGACGTGCTCCACATGTTTTCGAAAATTACTTTCGAGACGTGCATGATAATGCACGTCTCACGAACATTCGTTGTTACTCGCGTGAACATTTCGCTTTCGGGATATTTGAACTATTTGCTCGTGATTCGTTGAACGTGTGTATAAAAGAATGGATTTCGGATTGAGAGGTTGTTTGTTTGAATAAGTATGCAGACATAGAGATCTAAAGCAGTCTTATATATATATATATGTAGATCAATATACATGCTCACGAAAGTAAATTAAATATGTAATATTAAAATGTATTCTTTACTTAAATCGCGTTTAATTATATTATCCCAAATGAAATATACGAGCAATTTTTATTTTATATTAGCATTGTACGTAATGTTATATACTTATTCAACTGGTTAACAAAGATATGTAAGAACTGAATTGATAATCAAGCGTACACTTTAAACATTTTTAACTGTGTTTAAATAGCGCGTTATTTAGTTGATCGTGAAAGATTTTATTTTTAGCCCTACGTCGGACAAATGTGTGTAACTGTTGTTAAATATAAATTGCTTATTTTCACATCCGCGTACTTTGCCCGAAATTTCATGAAACAATTTGCATAAACATGGCTTAATAGGGGATGAAGCATTTTCATTTACTTTTCAAGCAAACCGTATCGACAAACGGAACATTAAAATACGATCGTACGCATTTGAGCGATGATTATTCCGAATCGTAAAACAGATGTAAATAATTCGAGGTATTCGTATAATTATATATTGATCGATCAACTTCTGTACCTTGCATTGTTTGTCAGGAGTAAAACCAGGCTCATTATCACGTTACGTATGACGAGGGAATAAACCGAGCGCAACTTTTTCTCGTTGTTCGCGGATCGCGCGCGAAACCCGAAATTCGCATTTCTTGTCGAACAATACAGCCGGAAAAATCGGCAACGGCTGAAATCACATTTCCCTACTGGGTCTAGAAAACAAACGGATTTTTATTCTAGAAATCAATTTACCGCAAAAATAACCGAAATTGCTGTTGTCGTTCGCATAAACGTAACAAAGCTATGAATTTGAAAAAAAAGGGGAAACGAAACGAACGGAAAAAAGGCGAAATCATTCGACAGCGTGCGGTCGCGCGAGCGCAACAATTGCATTGTTTAATAAACGCCGGCATTTTTCTCGAGTGATTGCACAGCGTTATTTCTCGTTGCGGGAGAAGCAGCCCGATTCTTCCCTCAGATCCGGTGGTCTCCGGAGTAATTATTTTTCTTGCCCCTGGAGTGGCTCGTCTTCCTTTCCCCACCCCCGAGGCTTCGGTTCAGGGCGCGAGATTTTTACCGTCGGCTTGTTGCGAAGATCCGCCGTCCCCTGTACGACCCTTCTCGCCTCGTCGCGGCACCTTCGGCTCTTCGCTTCCTCCATTGACGTCTCAAGTACGAGAAAAGAGGGTTGCAAAAATGCGACCCTACCGACGGTGTCGGTACCGGAATAAAAGAAATTAGCGAAATTAAACTGCGCGCAGCCTCGTCCCAGCTCGCCTCCCTCGTGCTTCCTTGCTCTCTTCCACCCTTTCTCGAAGAAACGCACACGCGCTTCTACGTCTGCAATTAATTATACAACACGAGGGATGCGAAGTGTTTGCCAAACAAAAATAGTCCACATGGGGAAAAAATTGTTAGTGCGCGGGAATCTCGTCGTTTACACGTAGTTACGCTACTTGTGGGAAACACGAGCTTTCTGTAAGTTAACGTGCCGTGGAGTGGGGGCAATTTGGCACGCGTGACGATACCGTTGAATTTATGCTTTTTTAAATTTCCCTCGCACGTCGTAATATAATTATTGATTGTAATTACAGTATCGGCTGCACACACGAGCTCGCGCGCGCGCACACACACGCGTCCCTTAATCGCGATGGGATCAAAGTGTGAAAAGAGACGGTGAACGAGTGGGCGGGTGGGAGGTCGGTCGGTGGTGGGGGAAAATTGACGTAGGGCAGCGAGCGAATATCATGGTGATGGATCGCGTGAAACGCATATCGAATACTATAGCGAAATTCCGCGCGGAATTCGTTAACGAGTTGCCGCGTAACGTCCACTTGCACGATAATCGAAAATTAAGTGACTAGACGAACGAAACATGACGCATTTAATATTCGACTAATCCCGCTTTGTCGCGCCAACCGCTTTCCTTACGAATTGCGCGGACTTTTTATACAACGAGCGGTTTGTTGCAGTGGTGCGAAAAAGCGTCTTTGGCACATTTTATTTCCTCCACTTCTCCCCACTCCGACCTTTCCCAGGCCCAATGTTACATTTTCTTCGTCAATGCAAAGATCGAATACGCCGAAAATCATTTTCCCTTTCTCGAATCGCCATTGCAGTGCGTTAATCCACTCGCTTGGCCTTTCGAAAATCGAACCAGTAAACCAGCGCCGGGGAAACAGCACACTCGTTTCGCTGTTTCGCATATTTCGCGCATGCGGTAGTCCAATCATACCGAGCGCGGCAACTAATTAATCCATGGCAATTTCCGCGGGTTTTACATACATCTGCGACATAACGACGGGAAACGTCACATGGACGTCTTATAAACGTTTCTCTTACCGTTGGTCGGCGTAACATCCATATCACGCGGCGCACATGCTCGGACGATCCCGCTGGAAAATTTGGAAAATGCCACTTTTCCCCGCCGACACTACGCGACGCCCGCTACGTAATCGGACGGATTTGGACACACGATCGGCGCGAGCGACCGGCCGCGACGGCGGCTTCCTTTACGGTGAACTCGCGGGACAACGGCAGGGCGCGGGAATTTTGTGCGTGGCATCTTAGTACGCCGCGCGTCTGTCGGAAACTGACCCGCAGCTGGCCTCTACAGCACACGGGGGGAGGGGGTAGGCTGGGCCTCGGAAGGGGCGACTCGACTGACCGAAGTTTTCAGTTTTTTCTATCTTCTCTTTTAGCCGGGTCCGATTTTTCTCCCGCCACCCCTCGGCTTGCTATGCAGGCAGAAACCCCGTTTATCCGCACCCTCCTCCCCTCCCCCTGCCCCGTCACTCGCATTCCCGGCGACACGGTTTTCGCACGAGAGAGAAACGCGGCGAGGGGCTCCTATTTTGCGAGGATAAGACGGCCGCGTCTTATGGAAATGCGACCATGGCGCGTTACTGTATCCGTGAAATCGACGCAGGTCCGGTTCCGCCGAGGATGAGATTTCTATTTCCAACGATCGTTTTGGGGCGATCCAGCGGCCGGCCGCTGGACGTTGCGCTACATTGTCCGCGCGGCATTGTGCCGTGTGAAAAGTGCCATTTTTGCGCCCTTACGCTCGAGAGATGTTTGTTTTTCCCTCGCAACAATCTGCGACGCCGTTTTGCCAACGTTCATCCAGTCTTTCGCGTGCGAAACGGCGACGCCGTCTACATATGTTGCGAATGTTAAACTACCGGTTTTCAGCGACTGCTCGACGTCACATTTTTAACGCGGAAAGGTGCGAAAATACGCGGTTTGACGTTTTTAATTATAACTGGAAAAAAAAAGTGTTCGTTTTACGTCCTACCGTTTTGGATAAAGTACGGTGAAAAATGATTGACTGGCAGTAATGGAAATTAAGTATTGCATAAATGTTTGTGCAATAAATTACTCGTAAAACGCGGCGCTCGGTGATTGAATCTGATAACTGTTTGTGAAATATATTGATATTTTCGCGTTCGGGAATACGCGGAATATTTTCGTTAGGACGAAACTCGATCCAGCCTCGCTGAAATGATATTGATTAAACGTAAATAAATGTTTAAAAAAAATGCAGTTATCGAACGCGCAGTTGTTATATGGCAGAACATTTGCAAATTACATCCTCAAATGTGCCATTGTACCGTTTCTATAGACTTTGTCACGTGACCAACCCTAGAGACGAGACAGTCATTTTCAACGCTTGCGTCTCTATTGGCATCGCATCGTTTTCGTTATCGATTC
>JABFPT010001887.1:7778-21709 GCA_022817245.1 Nixonia krombeini
CAGTCGTTATAACGAGCTAAAAGATATTTCAGTTCTTTTCCATTCTTCTTAAAATTAGTAACCAGTTATTACGGTAATGCAGAATACGAATTACATTCTTGTATAATAAAAATATATTTTTACTTCGGTTTCAAAAATACATATCAGAAACATAAACTCCAATTTACTTATTTGATAGATTTTTTTAGATTTCTATGTATTTTAATCTCTCATTAATTATGTAAAAAATTCTTAATAAAAGTGACAGTAACCGTTATACATAATTGGGAAGAATGTTACGCATGTGTTATAAATAATAAACACTCTATATAGTAAAAGTAAAATATAAATCTATTTCGCTTCCCAAAGATCAACCGTTCAGTATTAGAGTATCTTAGAAATATTAAAATTCTCAGAAACATTCAAACAACCCGAAACAAACCCGTTGTACCATTTAAATAATCAAACCTTTCTCCGACTTGAAGTAGTGACTACAAATAATATACTCGAAACAATAAACATTTCTTAATCACGTAACTACACATGTAACAAATTAATCGTATCGTTATGCGTTTGGATAAATCAATCGTGTGAAAAATAGTGTTCAATGGAGAAAGAGACGAATCGATTCGCAATGGCTGAAAACCATTGCTGAATATTATTCAAATTTCGCCCGCTTGCGGAACGTAAGGCTTCCTTACATAATTACGAGCGTAGGAAGCGGATCGATTAGCACACTAGAAGAGAAAGGCAGACTATTCGTGGATCGTTTTGAGAACTATGTGAATCACCGCGGGGGTCTGGCAGACCCCGAAGCACCGTCCGCGAATATACATGAAATAGTTCGACTACTTAGAAGTAAATATGGAAGCTGAAACAAGTACGGTGGAACATGGTACTTGATAATCGTGACTCGCATTGGACATAAACTATCTCTGAAACTGGCAAGAGAGGTTGGATCAGAAGGCAGGAACAATGATTTTGTGAATTTTTTTCAAAAAAATAAGGGAAAATGCAGCAGCTTTTGGCGAACGATGCTCAGCTTCCAATACACGATTTTTGGTTCGTGCGCCGCGAGAGTGGAAAGTACGTTTCTTCCCATACACATTTCGTGCTTTCTTCATTTCCGCCTTTCAATTAATTTTCCATTCATACTAAACATTTTACCGAGCACTTGCCAATTTATCTTTCCCACAAACATTGTTTCGCTTGATTCGCAATATTCGCATGCATTTGCGCCGAACGTAGTGTCTATCGAACGTTCCTAATGAATAATAATTTCATAAGAAATTTGACATGCGAAATACCGTGAAGTCAATCTGTCGAGGTAATAAAGAGTTTCGCATTTGCACGTAACACGCTCGCGTCTCTTTTCCATACCGTCACTGTTATTATCTTTTATAATTATATGTTTTATATCTTCTACATTAATGCACCGCACCTGCTTCGCTTTAACGCTTCGTTAACGTGCAACGCTTCGTTTCACGAAACTTCGCAGTGGACGTAAAAAGTTGGAAGATATCGCACATACCATGTAAGAGGTGCATTAGTGTATGAAAAAACGTGGAGTAGTAACGTAGCGTGTGTGGAATTTCTACCGTGATTTGCCTACATTGTAGCCAACGATTAATATGTTATTTCAACTTGTGGTTAAACAGTTTCTGCATGTGGTGTTTACGTATAACGGGACTGCGTTGTAATAATTAATACCATTCACAATCATACTAGACAAATATAATCAATTATAAAGAGAGGAAATTAATGACGTTCCTTTTCGTGACAAATGTCGTTGAATTATTAATCTTTTTACAGTATTTAGCTTACTGAAATGTACTAAACGGTTAATGTTCTAAATTAATAAAATGTTGAATTTTCAAATAACATTGTAATCCCGAGATTACACATTTGAGATATAGCATTTATTTTCAATTGACTGCTCAACCTGTAATATAAAAAAAATGTGATACCAACAATTAACGAAATCATCAAATTGAAAATATATTTGGCTTGTGAGAGTAAGGAAAGAGTACTACGCCGCGCGTGGTTTAAAAAACGGAATATTTAAATTGGCTGGATTAAAATAACGCAACAAAGCGGGAATAAAGGGCCGCGTTCAACGTCCGCGTGTTTTGATCCGCCGAATATATTTACGGAATTGTAATTCGAGTGAAAATGTATGCAAATCGGTCAAATTATACGACATTAGACGTTGATACAAAGTGAATGATCGTTTCACATCGACTCCCGGCATTTCATTACGTTTCCCGAATTGAATCAATATCGGCTTTAAGAGCCGCAACACTTCGCCAATCAAGTTCCTTTCATACACACACGCAAAGACATTTCCAAACATGGCTAGTTCATATTTGAAAGAGAAATTGAGAACATCATCATTTTAATTAAACGTCATTCAACAATTTTAATTAAAACTAAATCTGCTACAAAGGAAGTGCTTGATTTACTTTTGAGTTCGAAAGATAAAATAAGATTGTGAAAGTGTTCGGCCATAATCACCATGCATAAAACTTCGAGTCTGCGCTGCTTACAAATAATAACATTTAAACGTTCGCAGAGTTGCAGAGTACTGATAGGCATTAATGCAACATACTACATTGTACTATGATTATTCTTTGCATCAGCATGTAACGATAAATGCATTGGTTTGCTGCGAGCGGAAAACGTAATAATTGGAATATTTTTGCGTTATTTATCAAATTTGAGCAATTTAGACATATTTTGTTTTAACGAAATCGTATAAATTTACTACCAATTTGAGCAACGGATTAATATTTATTAGTCATTACGCGTGTATTTGAGAATATTTTCACATTAATGTATCGGGAAAAAGGAGTGTCACGAAACGCTGCAAAGTTTACTATAAATATTTTTGAAAATGAATCTCAACTCTGTGTTCACAAAGAATTTTGTTTTGACTAAGATAAAATTTGTTATTCAATATTTACGCTAGTGAAGATAAAGCATACAAAGAGTAAGAAGTAAAGTAGACTCTACTCGCGTTCTAATTAATGGACGACAGAGATCAATTCTCTACTTAGAGTGTAAAATAACATAACAAAGAAACTATATGGTGTAATAGAATAAATCTAAATCTGTTGTTTTTACTACAATTAAAAGATTACAAGATGTGTATTGCATAAAGTAAAATATAAGAAAACACAATTTCTAAGATATGAATTATCCTAAACTTCATTTTAAAATTTCATATCAATTATTTTACTCAAAAGTATTCACATTACATTCCCTGTTATTAATAGTGCAATAAAAGAAAATAGAGAACAGTGTTATGGAAAACATACTTAACGAATTATTACAACACTTTGATACCGGAAAGTGAAATACTTGACAGATGAACTGTAGACGTTTGAACAATTTCTCATACACCTAAAACATAAAGTGTAAAATATTTAAAGTCACTTCATTATTACATTAAAGAGCTGAAATTGACTTTGCTAATAACTGAATACTTGATATTTTTAGCACTGCAAAAACATTAAAAACTTTGAAACCGTACATCGCCAACTAAAGTATGAAAACAGAAATGTTATATGGGAAATGTACACTTCATCAAATTTTTCCCATTTTATCTGCGAATACACGTACACTGTATAAACAGGTTAGTGTTGCACATAGATTAATGTAACAATAAACGGAAGGAGCACGACATTCAAAGAGCCGCAAAGTGAACCAAGAAAGAGTAACGTTCCGTGCGGAGCGGACCTCGTGAACAGCTACGATTCTGAATCGTGCAATATGGCACACGTACACACGTGAGCTTAGAATCCGCTTCGCAGATTTATCCGTTGTTTAAGAAAAGAAAGTGTTGCTACCGTAAAATACTTTTTATAACTGTACTCATATGCACATTACGAAATTAAATTTCCCGTCAATGTACCAACAAAACGAGACGTACTCGAGTTCGTAATATATTTTACATTCAATACGTACGTAAACAGCACGATACATCCAGACGAAAAGTTAGCCATTAATTTTAGTCGAAAGAAGCACAAAATATTTTCAAGAAGTCGAAGGGAGAGAATAGTGACAGTACCCCTTTCGCTACGGTTGATTTCTCCAAAAATGTGTACAGTGCCCGAAAAATATCGTCAGCGGCTGTGTCTACGCCTCATTGCAAACCGAGTTGCTATGACGGTGTTTATCGAAAAAGGACTTTCGTCATAACAGAAGGATTTGTAACTTCAAAACACACGCTCTGTTAATTACAATTTGGAATCAAATAACATTTCAGAACATAATAATATGTACGATACGCAGCATTTTATGGTGAGCGACTATAGTTGCTCGTAGTAAAGAAAGGATTTAAAAAATAACATTACGTTGAATTTATGTTCTATTACACGGCCAAATGACTAAATTTTCGAATATGTGTGCAAATTATATAGTACTATTCATTACTCACCTTCTCTTCTTTTGCATAGATGTACTCTCACAAACAATGAGCAATGAACATTAGTCGTTTACACGAATTAATGAGTAAAAATAATCCAATAGAGGAATCAGATAGAAGTAACTGACATAAAAACGAATGGATATATGAACAATACCATACGCTTGTTCACATTCACAAGCAAAAGTATCCAACGATAAACCAATGCGCGTACAGTAGTAAACCGTTCTGCAGATAACAATAATGTTATTTCCATCCATTTCACGCTGAGGGACACACGGCTAATAATGATATGACACTTACAGGTCATCGTGGCTCGTGAACATTGTTATGCTTGGCAAGTTCAAGGGACACACGTTCGATAGTCGGTGTCATTGACGCTTTTTCGCGCAGGAGCATCGAGAGAAGTTTCCGAGTCACGACATTTTTCTTGTTAAGACGGCAACCGCGTATAGTAGCAGCGTCAGAGAAGCAACAATGAAATATCATTCTTGGAGCAAAAATGTTCTTCCTGAAATGCCTGAATTTCCCGTCGTCGTTATATTTCCATGTGCAATGGGCACGGTAAATTGTGGTAAAATAGTCTGGTAACCAGTTTTCTTTGTTACCGTAACCATACTTTCCTCTCTCGGCGTAGCTGCGTATATTTCTTTACGCAACAGTGACCTTCGAAGTGCATCGACGATCTTCGGCTCCTCTTGCGCGTATGCATCGCGGGATAAAGAGATACGGATACGGGGAGACGCGAGCGAGTATAAAGTAGGCCTGCATACAGCAGCAGCAGCAGCAGCAGCAGCAGCAGGCGAATGAGTATAGCCGTCCCCTCGAATGCAGCGTGACCAATCCGCGCGTAGCGCGAGTTGCGTGAAGGCGGAACGCGGCTCGTCGCGTATTCGCGTATTTATTATTCAGTTTGCAAATACGTGGCAAAAATGATCTCTCTTGGGCCTCGAATGCCCGGGAAGCAAAGGAGGTGGAGTCAGAAGGCAGGAGCGAGCCCGATCGGCCGTTAATTTGTTCGAAACCGCCGGCCAACTCGACGTTGCCCGCTCTGCTCGCCTCGCCGTTTTTCCGAATATACTTTTATCCCCAGTTATACCACTCGCCCTCGCTACCACTCCGGTTAACGTTATCACCTCTTTTTACACGCATCGCGCGCTTGCGCACCACCGCCCTTCCACATATTTCGAAGGCGGACGGAACGAACGAATCGTAAACAAACAATGACACATTTCATGCAAAACTGATACGTGTTTAATTGAGGCTAATTCGTAATCCACCGCTGTGAAAGATCCCACCTTAAATAAGTGATCGCTCCTCGAACGTTCAGTTACGGAATGCATTTTTTAAACACGCTTCTTCTACCATGCGAATGCTACATTAATATCGCTCATTGCGATCAACCTAATAACGAAAAGGTTACTACGCCGGAGTTATGATCTCCGTGCATATTTACCGCACAGTTCTCGGGCGGAACATTTCCGCACATTACACTCGCATACGATATCATCGCGTTTCTTTTTCATCGCTTAGCACATATTTTAACCGTACGTCTTACACGGACACATCGCGCGGAAACAATAATTTAATCACTGTCGTTGCTCCGGACGTTCTTATCGTTTCTACCACGAGTTTGAGAACATTCAATTCCGCCTCATTTTGCGGTCGATAAATATCGATAGTGAACCGTAATAAATACTTGTTGCGTGAACACGTATGAAATTGTTATTCAAGAGATTATTTGATGTCCAAGCGACGCTTGGTATGATAAATGAAAGTAGTGAAATAAGTAACACTGTAAAGTAGAACTTTTATGAAAAATTGAATAACGGATACGAGTGAAATACCGCATGGAACAGTTTCCATTTGTTCTCACGAGATGACATAGTTGAAATAATGGCTCTAATATTGTTAAAATGCACCTAACAGTTAAATCGACTTACTATTAAATTATTATAAGTATTATCGAATTTTCCAGTTCACAATTTACGTAACAAATATAGCAAACGTACCACATCAATGTCCTGTTTCAAATATTAAGAAAATACTGAAAGAAGCATATTTTCTCTACAAAAAAGAAATTGTACACTGACGGAGCAAAAGCATTTTCAAAATAATGAATATTTTTTATTTATCTGGTGTAATAACTAGTTTAGCATTACCGGAAATTGTCTGATACTTTGGCGGCAGTTTTCACGTACCATACAAAATATAAAAAGAAAATTTTTATTTGTCAATTAATATATCCAAGATTACCATAAAACCATGCAAATAATGTATTTAAGTTATATACTATAAATTTTCTAAATTTCTTTTTCTGAGAAAAGTTATAATTGAGATGTAAAAGCTACTTCTAACGTTTTTCACACAAAGAGAAGAATATCATTGCCAATACCGTACGGGTTACAAAAAATATGATGCTGAGCATACTCTATAGGTTTATCCAATGTCATACTTAATATAAAAAAAACACGTTAACTTTATAAATATATATACGACTTTTATTTTCTTTTCCTCCATATCAAACACTGTGTATAATTAAATAATATAGGATCTGATAGTTCCCTTCCACAAATATTTTATTATTAATAAAATATTAAATAAAAAAGCGTTCACTTATTTTTAACTATAATTTCATTTTAGCCCTGTTTTCAGTATCATTATTATGATAAGTTTGTTGAACACATATTGATATACCTTAAACATATTATATTAGTATACTGTACATCAAAAATGGATAAATTAACAAAACAAACTGTCCTGTTTCGAATATTAAATGTTCATACAAAATGATATAATTACCTCATTTAAGAATAATGCAATAAATAAGCGTACAGTAGTACCGTCCAGTTCTGGTCAGACACTGACCAATTAAGTTTCAAACTACAAATTCCTCCAACATATACTACCGCATGCATTTAAAATAAATGCAAGCCAGCAGTTTGCAAACAATTAATTACAAGCGACAGACTTGTTAATGTAAAGGATACAATTCCTGTATAATTAATGATTAATCAAATGTGGTTAAACAATGCGCTGTCTAATAACCGTATTAATCGGTCAAGTGATACTCGAACAACTCAATTATTTAACGCAATGTTTGCCATCCTGATGAACGAGAGCAACTCAACCTCGATTGAACAATCTGATTGAAAGCGAAATGAAAAAAGGCAGATACAAAAATGACGAACGGGGCGCATAAGACGATCGGAAAGAATTAACCGCGACTTCATTAGTCGGAATCAAAACGATCGACTGAACGATATTTCACATTGCTAATGACATTGTAGAAACGAAGCAGAAGCTCCGTGCGGTGGAAGATGACTTGCGGCAAGTAATTCTACGGTGCGTTTGCGAGTCGCAAATACCGTCAATTAAAGAGAGTTGGTGAAAAGGGGTCGCTGTGTAACGACGGAGAACAGTAAAGTGCGCGGTCTTGCAAACATTATAAAATATCACGCGACCGTTTTCTTTCATTAATTAACTTAATTGCATTCTAATTTTGCGATCCGTTCTACTATTTACATTACAATTGTTGCCACTTCTTAAAATATGCAGTCAAGATAACAAGGTATAAAATCTTATCAAATTAACCCATTCATATCTGTCAAGGAAAGGAGCGCAAAAAATATAATCTGCAAGAGTTCATCTGCGTTAATCACCATACTTAAATGTACGAACATTATGTTACATCGGAAAATGTAGAGATTTCACTTCACACAGTAATCTCATTGTCATGAAAAACAAAAATAGCATGAATTAATAACAATGTTCAGTAATTATAAAATTATACGATCAAACACAACTTAATTTACATTCGCGAACCTGCTGCAAATTATTTTAATTGTTGCCATCATTTTTACACGAAATGAAGTATATAAAGCAATTCTAATTTGTATTTAATTCACGTGAATACTATGGCGTAAAACTTTTAAACCATCCGTTCTAAGGTAAAGAAAGATTCTATAAATATCACAAAATATGTTTCACCAAAATCTTGTTAACAATTTTGATACTCATGATGTAGCAAACATCATTATAGTTGTACATAAATATTAAAGCTAAAATTGATAAGTTGTGAAAAAATTAAGTAAAGTACAAATAGTCGCAAAAAAAAATGAAAAAAAGAAACATTTTCCATAGACAAATTATTTACGATTTTCGAGCTCAATGTGAAACGGGCGCACTCTAAGGCTTCATTTTCCCCCCTCTCTTTGAGTCTCTCATTCTCGGGTCCCTGCTCTCTAACCCTTTCCGTTAACGTCGTCGTCGGCATTAGCGGCAGCGGCGGCGGCGGCGGCGGCAGCGGCGGCAGCGGCGGCAGGGAACGCACAGAAGCCGACGGTGCCCTCGCTAGGAAATAAGAAATTTTCTGAGAGATGCGAATGCGAGGGAGGCGGCAAGAAGCGGCCGCGGGGGGAAGAGGTGGTAGCCAGGGGGCGGGAGGAGGAGGAAGGAGGCCTAGCCAAGCGAACATAGTTAATTTAGATTGTATCGCGTGAGAAGCAGGAAATGACGAAATATCCTGAGTGCTGACTTACACCAGGCCCGCAGTGCTCCGTTCCTAAGCGCACCTCGACTCCTCGCGACCTCAGCTACTACGAGAACCGACACGCAATCGGGCTCGCAAAACGACGTGAATGTTGCTTCGTTACCGCTTCTTATTCTCTTCAACGCTGACTTAGAAAACAACTTTTTCGGCACTCGCCAAATAAAATATAGAAATTTCTTTCTCGGTGAAATCATTTTTTTTCGATCGACCACGTTATACTTTCTAATGGAAGACAGGCATACAACGATGTCACTAGAAAAATTATTCGATAAAATGATATGGAAATAAATACATCAGCACATTTATTACCACAGTGTTACGTAACAAGTCAAACTACACTGACACATAATACGGTAGAATTACGTAAAATGTATGTAAAAGGCTTGATAAAACTACTTAGAAAGAATAGGAAGGTATGCCGTTTTCGAGTTAGCAGTTGTAAGCGATGAATTTATCATTGAAAGCTGTGACGAATCAGGTTTCTCGAATAATTGGTGGAATCGTTTGCATCGTAACTGTTGTCATTTAAGCGGCAACAACGTTGTACAACAGCGAGAGGACACGAGCGTTCATGACTTGGAAAATCCGGCCACTCTGAACTCGATATAGCCGAAGGTTCATTACGCTCGTCCGATCGTGCGCGACCATAACGATTCCCGCGTCACTTCCGGCCTCTGTCGGCACGGCTCTGTAAAGGCGTTTCAGGGTGTGTAACCCAATATAAATTTATGGTCCCGCGCACTCGACGCGACGCGAGCGCTTACACTTGCGTCATCAACTAACTCACAGCAAGGCTAGTCAACATGTATCGATTCTTCTTCGCATTTCCGAACCTCCTCGGTTTGCTTTCCTCTTTCTTCTCCTCCTTGGCCGAATTGTCTCATCCTCTTTGCACTTTTACTCGAAATATTATACATGCTTACGAAAAAATCGCCGCATTATAAAAAATACAACTTCTGACGAAATATTTACACCAAATACTACTTTTTCTCATTAGAGATATAAGGTTGATACATCATATCGTAATCGATATAATTATCGATGCCATTGGTGCGCTTAAGAAATAACATCGATATACACCGAGATTTCGTACTATACTCGATTGTCAATCTCGACTGGAGACATTGCACAATTGTAGCAATAAAACGTCAATTTAATTGTGCGAGGAATGGGAATGAAAGATAAGTAAAGAAAAGTGTCATACGCTGGTTAGTAAACGGCAGTGGAGTAAAAGAAGGTTGAATGAGGAGTTCGGTGTCTCACGTGAAATAAACAGCCAGTATAAAGAAACGGCTTAGAGAGTGGCTTGCTCGTCAGTTTAAATGCCCCCTGGGCCACGCTCCGGGCGCGACTCTCGAAGCCTAGTTTCTTCGTTCCAGTCCCCTGAAGCTTGGTCACTTGAAATGCTACTATGCCCAATTAACCCTTTGAGAACCGTACTCTTCTCGAGACATTGCCGCTTCCGACGTCGCAATTTAGTTTTCGCTATTATTTCCTCGCCGTTTCGCCAGCCCGTCCACGACGGAGGTCGGGTTTACCGAAGCGAGAACCCGGCGAACTCGCCAAACACGCTGGTCATTGCGAGAACGAGATCCAGACAAGCTTCACAGCGGCGAATTAACATGCATTAACATTTTATTTGGCAACGCATCTTGCCGATACTTGGAGTGAAGTTCTTCGTGATCGGTTCGTTGTACAAGGTAAAACCGAGCTTCTCTTTGCTGCCATTTGGACAAGACAATTAGCGAATTCTGCAGATCTCATCGGCCTTATCTCGCCATGATATCTCGAGTTCATAAACGGTGTAATATTGCGATTAAATCGGGAGCGGCCGAAACGTTTGCAACGGTTTGCAAGGGGAACAGCACCGCGAACAAACGATCGCTTGTAAAATCGCGATTCAATTAAAAGCCGATAAAACGACGTTTAGTCGATAATGTCTGTATCTGGCTCGTCGAGGATAAGGAAACGGTACTGTGCGGCACGGATGATGCAGATAAGGGAAGCACGTTTCAGGCCAGCATATTCCGTGACGCAATGGCGCCGATGACATTTAACGAGAACGAGAGACATATATGCCGAAAGAGGGGCGTTCAGAGGAAAACAGGTGGACGTATGGGAGATCGAGTGTTTGATCTTCCCGGTGTCAGGGATCAAGTAATGAAGCCGCACAAAGGTCGCACACGAGCCACAGCGGCTTATGCGGTTTCACGACACGGCGGCCGTCATTGTGGCGAACTGAATTTCATTTCCGCGCGAGTATTCCGCTCTCAGAGGCCAAGCCGTGCAGCTACAACGTCGTATGATCTCTCGCCTAGCTGTGACCCGCAGGGGCACCACGTGTGTGATCGCCGCAAGTATGCAGCCATCGAAATCTGTCAACGTGTCATCGTGGTTAACAATCGAAATATGTGGTGCACCGTTATTAAAACCTCTTCGTCACATCTCTACCGATCGTCTTAAGTAACAGGATTTTTGAATTTTTGACTCGACTTACAATACATAGTTTTATTTGTCATACTCGCATGTTATTATTTACACTTTAATTAAAACAGTTCATACTGGGTGTTTAAATGCACGTCATTAATTTGTTACGATCAGTAGAGTAGCGAAACAATCACGTATCGCGACAGTAGTATTCAATTAAAAGATATAACTATCAATTTTCTATCGTTTTTCATAGTGGTATTTGTGCCATTTCTTTTCCACCAGACCTTCCTATTTCCTCTATTAAAAAATAATTAGATAAACGTGGGTAAGTAATACCGATGGCAATTAGCCTGGCATAATAATATACGCGCATCATTAATAATTAAACAAGACTGTTAGAACTTCCAGGGACCTTTATCTCGGGCAATTATACGCACCGTGATCAAAGCCGTGATAAACGAATTAGCGCCACGATCGAGCGAAAAAATAGGATGAGAACACGCAACGGGTAATTTCTATCGTATTAGTTGGGCGACGTGTTGTAAAACATATTATGCGGCGAACAAAGCCATCGTCACGAACGCATATTACCGTACAACGGTTTTCAACGAGTACTACTGTAAAATATCATAATGCGCGTGAGAAGAATGATAAGTGGACCATCGACGTTGCACTTTGAATGGATCGCAGTAATGTACCATAAGGGTCGCATAATTGAAACCATAGCCACTCTTTGCTATGTAAGAAAAAAAGAAAAGCGAATACGATCGATTGCGACGTAAATGTCAACTGTCAAATCATGTCATTTATAGTATCTTATTTATATAAAATAAAAACATAGTTTATAATTAGTTTATAATTATTGAAAACTGTTCCTGAAACTCACTTCGTATAACTTTACAAGGTTTTGAAAGTTCTTTGCAGTATGAAAAGGTTATTCTTATCTAATCAAAATAAAATCGCGGACATAAAATAAACACTGAAATAAAAAAATAATGAATAATGAAAACAAATGAAGTTACATACAAATTTTAAAAAATCTACTTTTGAGAGCATCTTTTTTATAAAACAATTTGATAAAACTTGTTAAAACAAGAATGCAAACCTCTTTTCAAAAATGCAAACCTCAGCTCAGAACATTTAACTGATACGAGATAATGAAATTAATCTAAAGCAAGAGTTTTATAATATTTGTGATAGTAAATAAATATTTTATGCTTACCAATTTAATACCAACAAATTTTTTAATTATTAAAATTAGCATCATAAAAGCTATCACGTAGGTCTTAATTAAGTCGATGACGATGATAATAATGCATAATATTTTTTTACATTTTCCTGCTATGTTGCGACTTCTGAATGGTTAATGGATAAGTTAATTTTCCACGTCATTTTTATTATGTGAAATGAGTAGAACGCAAAAAATTGTACGTTTCAATTAAGACGTTACATTACCAATTAATGTAAGCAGAACATAGATTTATATCTTTCTTAATAAATGCAGTAAGGATGTTTACAAAGTAGGAAGAAATTCAGCTTATAAGTATAATATATGCCGCAATCATTTATTAAATATTTTGAAAAAATGTAATAAGTGTACACCCCAAATGCGTAAGTATTAAATTGGGAATGCTTAAACTTCTTCTGTGTAATAACAAACTAAAATATGGAAGCAATATAAACCAATGTATTGATATGACATAATTATCACAACGAAATTTCGCTGAGTAGTTGATTACAAATGTATTTTTTACAAGCTAATACATAAAAATTGGGAAAGAAAAACATGAATATAAACAGAAAAAGGACATACAACAATTTGAAGATAAATAAAATAGCAGACTAGAATCTCATTTCGCCAGGACAATGAAAAAATGAGAGGAGCTATGTTGGTGATGATGATTCCATCTGTTGTGCGAAAAGTTAGGCAAAACCAGATTTCCGAACTTAAATTTTTGAACTGTACCGTTCCCAACATCGAAGCCTACTACAAAAATACATTCAGAGAAAATTAGCAAGGGGATAATTAAAGTAATAATTCCCAACTGTCTGAATAATTAATTCAGTGTTTCCCTTGTACTAATAACCTTTAACCTAAAAAGACATCAAAAGGCGATGCAAAAGGCGGTATGAAGATCGTGCATATGATCGTTTCGAAACGAGGCACGCGCATAATCGTCATTTCAAGCAATTCCTCCCACGTACGAAGGATAACTCTTTGCGAAAGCGTGGCCCGTCGTGCGATAGGCGAGAGATCCTAGATGATCCTTCAGACGCGCCTTGGCCGTTCAATATCGACGATGGCGAGCACCGCTGAGGCCATAGAGGCTAGGCCAGGCTAGACCAGGCCGGGCGGAAAGCCATGCAAGAAGAAGAAGAAGAAGCAGAAGAAGAAGAAGAAGAAGAAGAAGAAGCAGGAGGCGGCGGAGGAGGGGGAGGCGCAGGAGGAGACGAGGGGGATAAGAACGCTCCCACAACAACGCTCATGCAACGGCAGCGGGGGCACTGCTTTCGTGACACACCACCACCCTCTCCACGCCCCCC
>JABFPT010001888.1:3725-14089 GCA_022817245.1 Nixonia krombeini
AATAAATTTTGTAACGATCGACTCCGATCCATCGCGTCGTTATTTGAAGGCCTTTTAACCGTTAGTCCGAGCCTTCCCCTTTCCCCTGAGAAGCCGGAACCGAACGTTCCACCTGTTCAGATTTATTTCCGGTCCACCGCCGGAAAGTGGATCGAGGTTCGCAGAATTCCGTTAACGAAGTAACTCGCGGTTTGTTGGTTTCCCCGCGAGTCAAGATTACAAACCAACTGGCGCCCAACAGAATCGATTTAAAAAAGCTGTAGGCTTCTTTTTATCAGCGTCGGCTCCCATGCCCGGCCAACGACGCTATAGCGTATCAGTGAAACTTACACTTTACGCAAATTCTATTTTCGCTTTTTTTCAGCAGTTCCTCCACTTGATAAACGTCGGGACATTGAACTGTGGATAGTTTCTGGTCTTAGAATCCACCTTCGACCGGTTGATTTTGATTACCCTTGAATTTATAAACATTTCTGCAGTCCAATTGGGTGTATTACCTTTTTTAAAAACATGTTTTGCTAACGCGAACTTTGTCACCTACTTTAACTTTTTTCTTTCGCGTCGAACTAGTACATAAGTTTCTCTTATACTTCATATTTCGCAGCAGTTGTTTTTCATTCTTCGAATTGATATCTCGCGATTTCATCTTTATTGTACCATGCTTTGTATCGTTGTAAGCAGTAACTAAATCGGATAAAGTATTTAACCACTTATCATTTCCTTGCAGGCTAAATTATAGCCACATATTTGTCATGAGTGCACGGTTGAAAGGCTCGCATATCAACGCTTTCAAATTACTGAATGTCGAGTACAGGCTGATGTCGTAGTTATGCCTTGAATTTCTCATTGTAAAATTCTTTCCCTCGATCAACTTTTTCGGCACCCACGCTTGTTCGAGGAACAACTTCGCAGCTGCTGTCACATCTTCACCACTTTTTCTTCGCACCGGTGCCGTCCAAGTGAATTTCGAGAATACATCAATTATCGTCAACATGTAATTATAACCACGGTTACTTTTCGCATACGCCGACATATCGACGAGATCCGCTTGCTAGGTCTCGTCCAAACCTTGCACATCGAAACGCAGACGTAGGTAATTCCTCCTCACTGACTTGTGCAATTTGTTCACCACTGCTAATTTTTCTTCGGCTATTTTCCCACTGCTGACAGTCTGGGAAGCATTCAGGAAATGATCCCAGAATTGATTTGTTTGAACTTTTCCTCCGAGATATTAGAGTCTTGCAACTCTTTCAAAGCTGCTTACATACGTGTTTCCTGGGCTGTAATCAGTTTGACATTTTCCTTGACAGCGTTTTCGAGTGCAGTGAGCGAGTTCTGTAACTTTGTGAAACTGACTTCCATTTTTGATTCAAGAAATCGCAGTTTTCTTCCATTCTGCTCAACATTATGCTTGTTGAAATTATTTAATGTGATGAAACGTGCTAGTTTCCTGTCATAGTATATTCGTCACTGCGTCTAAAGTGACGGCATCTCGCAGCTGCACTAGATCTTCGAGATCACATTACCTCTTGTTTTTCGCGCTGTACTGACCATCGTGAGTGACGTCGAAACTGAAACCGGGTAGACCATGACTACCTTTTGCAACGTGCCTCTTTTGTAATAATGTACGTCCGAACAGATCGATGCTCATGATGATAATGAAGCTTCTTTATATCGTAAATTCTCATTAATTTAATATATATCATTAATTTAATAAATAATGCCGGCTTCATAGAGTTCTTCGATGATTGATATAATTACATTCGAGTGACTCATGTTACCAGCTGCTTGAGACGCTACAATCTGGCGTGGATGGTCAACGTGTTCGTTGGGACCGTCCCAGTAAGCGAAATCCATTATTCTACCGTCTGCTTTTGTTGACATGAATCACGGTAAGCCATCTCCAATCGCTCTAATGATGAAGCATTTAAATTTCTTATTATCACGCCGCACAGCTTGGTCCTCACGGTAATACTTTTGGAGCATTCCCTGCTACAACTACGTTACATTAATGCTCCAAGTCAGTCTTGCTAATACGTGGATCGTTGGGTTCTTTCTTAAACAGCAATTCGAGCAGTCTATCGGTGATAATGTACCTTTCGTTATCCACATACGCATGATTACGTTCGAATTTGACGGGTGCATCGCTATTCCTGAACTCTTCCACTAGAGTTTTCACACTCCGAGTATGGAATCAAAGTTTTTATGGTTTTCTTCCACCATGCTCACATCACATACCGCATCAAATTGTTACGAATCGGCATCGCTGCGGTCGAATGTTCCTCCTTGTTCTCATTAGCATCCTCGCGAACCGTTTCGGTGACCTATTCGTTATCGTCCTCACTGTAGGCACTTTTGAAAGATGCATCGTTGAACGATCTGCCAAACGGTAGATTCTGCGCGTTATTAGGGATCGTGTTCTTCAAAGGTACATTTTTGTATTCGCTGTTATCCTGTTTCATCTCCCCCTCCTCTTTTCTCCTTTCTTCGCATTATAATTCTCCTCCTTTTTTCGTTCAGTTCTGACTGAACTCCCATTTAAATGTTGCAGATGAATTTATTAGCTTTTGTAGCTGAATAACTTTGATTTAAAAATATCGCTTACAGCCTAACGGATTGATCTCTGGCCAGTTTTATCATTCAGTATTTCTGTCGAATCGCTTGAGTAGCTTGCGCAATATAATGCAGAGTGCTTTTTGATTCTCAATGTTCTCCATCTTGATGTTGGAATACAACTACTTCAATTGCTCCTATCATGAAATATTTATAAAACAGTCGAAACCTTCTCTGTATCTCCCCTCATTCAATTTACAATTCAATTTATAGATAAGTCCGTGGATTGTTTGTCAAACTTCATTTTGCCAATAACTAACGCAACGACCCATATACGTTGTCTTTATAAACGATCGTCAATCAGTTGCGAAAACGCGTCCGTAAAGTGTGAACATGGTTAAGTCTATACGCGGTAAAGGTTTGGTGAACACTCAACTCAACAATTTGCCGATTAAATTGCACATTCCTGGCTATCAATACTGTGGTCTGGGCACAAAATTGAACAAAAAATTGACACAAAGCGGTCCTGGCATCAATCCACTAGACGCTGCCTGCAAAGAACACGACATTGCATACTTCAAGATTCCAGAAGATCTCGAGGAAAGAAGAAATGCGGATAAAGTATTGGCTGAAAGAGCTTGAGAGCGTGTTTTGGCCAAAGGCTCAAAATTTGGAAAGAACGTAGCCGCTTGGGCTGTGACAAATGTTGTGAAGACTAAACCGAAATACGGAATGGGTATAAAGCCGATACAGAAGAAAAAGAAGACGACAAATAATAAGCACGGCTAAGTTCCCTGTAAACTCGCAAAATGATAAAAAAAACACTCAAGAGAACTCGCGTTGCTGTCAGAAAAACGGGAGGAAAGTGTAACGTACTGCTTCCTCATGTTCTATTAAAACTGACCAAAATCGGTGGCATTTTACTTTTTTTCATACTAACGTTTGCCGGTGTCAATACAGCAGGTGCTTTGATTGGATGTGTGGCGGGTATAGCTAAAGCTGTAAGCGATGCAAGTGCAGCCAGAAGATAATTGGAGGAAAGTAAACGTCACAACAAAACAATAGAAGCGATTGCCCTTGGAAAAGGATTGCGTTTGGCACCGTACATAACAGGATTAGGTTTATACTTACAGACGTCTACAAAAAACTTAATGTGAAACTACTGCGTCGAGCGTTAACAAACGTCGACTTGCTGAAATACGCCAAACTGATGAAAATACCGCATTTTCGAGGGGTTTACATGCGAAATGCTCTGCCAAAGAAACCATGACTGTATGAATCGGCAATTGTAAATGTTGATGATGAAAATGGTCCCGGCACGCATTAGGTTGCGTATAAGGAAATGGAGAATGATGTAGTTTATTTTGATATTTTTGAGAATTTGCAACTGCCTCGAGAACTTGTAAAATACCTCGGCGTTAGTAGCATAAAGTACAATTACGAGTGATATCAGAATTATGATACATTTTATTGAGTTAACCTTTGATTAAAATTTTTGCTTTTATAAAAACTGAACAAGCTCACTTTTAAATCAGTTGCGAGCACACAGTCATAGAAGACTCTGTCACATTAATTTTGTAAGGAATTTCGTCCATGCTCGAAGCTCGGTACTTTCGACCGAGCGAGCTGAGGAAGAATTGCGTTCTTGGTCTCGTTGAATTATCGTTTGGTTCGATACCAAATACCGATGTCGGTAAAAACAAGTTGTACGTAGGATTAGATGTGTTCACAATATCCACAGGGAAGTAGGAAAACGAAGATACTGAAAATTACTTACAAAATGCACTCGGCATTAAAACTTCTGTAAAGCCGAACGAAATCAAGTGCAATTGCGAGATAAATTTCGTACCGAACGATTCCATAGGTCGTCTCTTAGGTTTCACATCGCGTATTCTTGAACCTAGTGTTGTTCATACGTCGGATTTGCCAGTAGCTATTCTGAAAGTGAACGCTTTGAGAGTTGAATGCAACATTACTACCGGCGCCTATATAAACGAACGTAAAGCACATACAATTCACGAATTCTTTCCACTCGTTCCGTCTGGATATAAAATCGTGGAGGTACCGTCGCACGTCATTTATCTCCCAATAGCCGTTCATGCAATTGATCACTTACAGCTGCGATTAGTCGATCAAAACGGCGACTTGGTTAATTGTAGAGGAGAGGTAATAACGATTAGGTTACACGTAAAGTCTATTGAATAATGGGCATTGTCTATAATCGAAAAATTGTTAAAAACGAGACAGCATGTCAAGAAAACCGCAGTTATCGCGCACCCGCCAAAGTGCTAACACGTCAGAATGTAATTTTTCTAACAAGTCTAGGCTTGAAGGTCATCTCTCGTGGAAGAAGAGAATAAAACTTCGCTGTATCATCGTTATAACCTGCTTCCGTTCATCATGGCGGAAATTTTAACAATATAAACACCGATCGCCTTTGACGAGTCCGTTGCTCGCTGTGAGATGCACGTCCATCAACCATACACCTTGACGATGTTCGACAATAATGACGAAATTCGAATCGTCGTGCAGTACCAAGATCTGTATCTTTTGCCGAGCAGGAGTTCACTGCTTGTATTAGGTAGATTGGACCGAACGAAGAGAATTGAACCGACCGTTTCTACTTCTTTGGTGACCAACGCAGTCTGTCTCCTGTTCGACCAAATACGCTAGAAACTAAACGTTATTGAAATTTATCGAAATAAAAACGTAGGTCTCACAACTCTCATGAAGGATTACGTGTATTTAATAGCAGGACAGAAGTCGTTGTTCGAGAACGCTGGCTGGCTCAGGATGAAGGAGGAGGATGAAAAATTAACAGATGACAATGGCTACTTTCACGTTGTTATCTTGCTGAGTATGCTGCTGGCTTTTGCTGAAGATTATCGACGAATTATTGTCAACGCGAAGCATGAATTAATTTTAACAAGAACAAATGCGATTGTGCAAACTACGAATGAAAATTATAGCATAGTGTTAACCGAAGTCGAATGGATGATGCAATATATCATAGTTTCTGATGAGCAAAAAATCAAACTGCTTTCGCACATTTAAAGGTAAGAAATTGACTATACAACCCATGTTTCGGGGTAACTCACAGACACACACGCACACGCAAACGCACACGCACGCATATCAGTACAGGTCAACCGGAACACCACACCACAGAACATCTCAACTCAGATGTGATTTCGTTGCAAGAAGTATATTAAAATAAAAAAAAATGTTATTACTTAAAACGTAAACATTTGTATGCAATGTATTATGTACAAAAAAAAATAAGATGCTTTCTTATTTAATAAACGAAAATAAAAAAATAGTTTTCATTTTTTATTTTATTAAACCCTTCAATTGTTATTTACATATGTTAGCAAATAATTGATTGGTTTTTTAATAATGAGAGCACAGTTTTCGTTTATTCTCTGTTACTACATTTTTTTCATTTGTTAATATGTTTTTCAATTACATTGCATTTTTTAATACATAAAAGTCATAAACATATTTTAAGTTATTATTATAAATCAGCTTCAAATTGTATTCTCCTCATCATAATCTTCGTCCTCATCCACATCCTCAACCTTAGCGCATAGTTTAGAGCGCAAGTCATCGTTTGTTCGCGATGTAGTAAATGAAGATAGCATTTCTGCTTTTCAATGGGTAAATTTAAAAAAGATAGGTTCTCAGGATCTTCTTCTAGATTGATTATTTTCTGCCCTGTTACTGCTTGTAAGTAAATCGTTTTGTCGAGTCCTTGAGTGTAGGTACGAGAGGCATTTTTAGCGATATTGCGGAGGTGAGTATGCAGTTGATCTCTCCTTCGAACCCCTCGATGCTATGAAGATTTCTCGTTAACCCGTTATTTGTGTTCTACACTTTGTTTCTCTTTTCTTTTGTTTTTATGAAAGTTGTTTGTACATGACAATATTTCTCTTCTTTTTATCACATTGTTAAGTTTGTATTTCATACATACATACACATAAAGTATATTTCACATTTGTACAGAGCGAGTATATTGGTTCACAGGAATCAAGAACCTTTGTGACGGGGTACGGTTCAATGCCAGATGCTTTAATCGTTTCCAGGATTCGGAAGGGAAACGGGGAAAGGATAATGAGCACACTGTTTATTTTAATGCTGAAATGTATGACTGTTTATTAAATATCTTCCTGGTCTCAACAATTCGTCCCTATGCTAAAAGAGTCTTACTTTTCTCGCGCTCTTGCGCGTCAGTCTTTCTGCTTTCTCTTTCTCTCACTCTCGTTTTTCAGACGCTTATGCTAAATGCGTTTGATCGCGGTATCGATCCTACATGGTGTTACGTCCCTAATCGCGGTATCGATCTCGGCGGCGATTACAATACCAAGTACGGCCGCAGTGCGTTTATAAACTCCTCGCGGTCGCTGACCGCGAAAAAAGAGAAGTCCCCTTTGTTCGCGATTTTATAAGACCGGGTCAAAACCTTAGTCCGTTCCGCGTCGCGGGCCGGATCAATTCTCCTGCCTTAAATATGTTTTCGGGTGGATGAAAGGGGGTGGGAAGCGTGGCGAGGTCAGCACTCTCGTTTCCACACGCCGATTCAACATATCTGCTGACAGCATTCGCGGGCAAATCAGCACTTTGCCCACGATAGAAATGAGCGTGGCGAGATCAATCCTTTCGTTTCCACGCGCCCATTCAGCACATCGGCTAGGATCGAACGACGATAACTCCGTCGTTCGCTGTGGATCCCGAATCAACGCTTCGGTTTCGGAGGATAAAGATGGATAGACAGGTAGGTTTATTCGTCGTCGAGTTGTACGTTTCGACGACGGGACAGGTCTAATGCCGAGCGGCGCGGATGGGCCTTTTATAGACAATGTGCGTCGCTCGACTGACTGGAATTGATAACTACTCTTAGTTTTAATTCGGGCCCCCACCTTTTTGATTAAACGGCGCGGCTAGGTGAGGACCCCAGCTGATTTTGAACCAGGAGTTCACCGCTCCCGAGTTGACAAGTCATAGTTCACATTGTCGAGTCTGTAACGTTTATGTTACAATTCGCGAATATTACAATATAATATTTTATTCACGTGAAATAAAAGGAAAAACGCAAAAAAGGTTTATGATATAAGAGAAAATAAAAACGGCCTATGGCGCCGAATAACACAAAAAAAATAAACCGGTCTACGGTGCCATAAAAATAAAAGAAACGGCATACGCCGCAAGAAAAAATAATAAAACAGCCTACGGTGCCAAAAAATATCGAAGAAAGGAAAATAAAAACGGTGCCGACTAACAAAATAAAACGGCGGCTGGGCGGCCGATAAGGGAGGTATTTTTACATCTTTTTTATCAAGGTAGTATAGGTTGACACTGTCGTATTTGATATTGTTTATTCTACCGCCTAAGTATTTCATATGCAATTTCCCTTTTTCG
The DNA here is from genome assembly GCA_022817245.1 of Nixonia krombeini. Lineage (NCBI taxonomy): Eukaryota > Metazoa > Arthropoda > Insecta > Hymenoptera > Scelionidae > Nixonia > Nixonia krombeini. The sequence goes on from JABFPT010001888.1 coordinate 11,694, forward strand.
CCAGCTGATGTCATAGAAAATAGCAAATCTTTATCCTCGATAAACAATTTCATGGTCCGGGCAGGCAGGAATACCGTGTGCCTGTTGTCCAAATCCGCAACTACTAGTTCCCCGTATTTCGTCGTTACTGCCTGTAAGGCAGTTACACCATACTCCTTGTCGATGGACAATACATGTAATGGTATACTCTCCTTTATATGAGCAATATTGTTAATTTTGTTAAAGTCTGTACTTGATTTTGAAAACGACTACAGGTTCATTTGTGTCTGAACATTTACGTACATGCTAATTCTCGACCGACATTAAATACATGTAACCCTACTACTACTTCTTGAATCAGTCGGTAGAAAGGGAAGATTTTGTTAATATTTGTATAAAAGTAATACAAATAATTTTTACGTTTGTAGAAGCGCGTCGCTAACGTATTTAAATATAAAACTTTCAAAGGGCTTGTCCTTTAGAAAGTTATTTCCAAATGATTCCAAACTATCTTGTGGTTGATGTTTAGTGCCTCCACCATTTCCTAACACCTTGTGTGCCGGTTTGCTCACCCATTTAGGAGGACACTTTTAAGCAAATGACACTTTTAAGCAAAAAGCGTTATCGATTAATTTTTAATTTTATAAAAATTAAATTAAATTAATAATTAAAAAATATGCGTAAATATATAATAAAAATGATTTCGAGCAATTCTGCATCGTGCAGTCAGTTGTCGAAGAAACAGCATATGGCATTTAACTCCACAAGCGTGAGAGAAGAAAATGCTATGGAAGATGTCGAGTATTGTCGACCGCCACCGAATGTTGCTGAGTTGAATAAGCGTGCAATTTTCATGTTAGCCTCTGCTTTCGATTCCTTGACTCGACGAAAACACCAAGTAGTTTTAAAAGAGATAATCCGGGAGATAACATCAGAAACTTGAAAGACAAAAAGATGTCGTGAGAAAGATAGAGCGACAACGAATACTGGCGATGTCGCCCGAAGCTATGAAAACACGAACCATGTAATTTATTTATACCAATTTCAGCCTTTCTCTTTCTGCTCACTTACTATTTTCAAAATAATTTTTATATTGTCTATAGAAATGTTTTTGCTAGATATGCAAATTGTCGTTTTACATTATTTCCGTTAATTTATTTTACATTAACAAACATTTGTATTTTATTGCACACTTAATATAGAAAATATTACTTTAATATTATAGTATCTTAAAATTGAATTAAAATTGATATCTCGCATAGTTTAAAATCATCTTTTTTATTTGGTAAATTTTTCAGTCGATAACGCTTTCTGCTTAAAAGTGTCACTGAGATTCTCCTAAATCACGCACTGTTGCGCTGTGCTAAAATGTAGTGCCAACTTAAATGTCTTTTAGCCGCCATTGTGGTGGGTACGAATCCGTGCTCTTTAGTGTACTATTGATTTTTATAGGAACTTCACTCTATTGCATTAAATTCTTAAATGTGACATGTAATTGTTAAAATGGAGACGAAATCAAAAAATGAAATTTTATTGGCGTTAAAAGGTAAATTATTCTCTCTAACTTCTTAAGTTCAAAAGCAATAGTATATTAATAAACAAAGTTTCTAAATAACTCCATAAGTGTACATGTGAAATAAAAAAATGTTACATACTGAATTAAGTAATCAAAACAATTTTATTAAATATTATCCAAGTGTTTTAACGTTTTGTCGTCATATTTCATTTAAAGCTTTTTACCTATCACTAAATGTTAGTACACAGACAGATTAGTTGTTTATTTGTAATATACATCTTATGCTGGCTCCAGCAGTGCATATTAAAAACAGAATAACTTGCCTGCATTATTATTATTATTGTAGTTGTTGTTATTATTATTGTATTTTTTTCTGCCAATTACTATGTAGTATATTGCACTGATTAACAGCTTATGATAGTAGAGAGATAAAAAAGATAGTACAGATATTGGCTTTGAATAAACAATGCATTAATATCAAAAGAAAAAGAACTAATTTATTTAGTTCCTAATAATCATTACTATTGGTTAAAGTAAAATTATACATATGTGGCTATTCAAACATTATGTATTTATAACTAGGTAAATGTTAATCAGTAAAGAACGAAAAGTAAAACAGAAATGTATTTAAAAATCATTTATTTATCTTATTAGAAACTACTTTGTAATAAATATCATCCAGAGTGTTGAAAATACTAATAGTACATTTTTTATATTAATTTTGTTATCACAATTTTTTTCTTTCACAGTTATGCGTTTAACTCGACCTACTTTAATCAACCCAGTTATTGTTACATGTGATTATACTGATGTTCCACAAAATACTTTTAATAATAACGTTCAAAATGATTCTGCAGCACTACATGGATTGGAAACCCTTGCCATCGGGCAATTTATGATT
>JABFPT010001892.1:0-11684 GCA_022817245.1 Nixonia krombeini
ATGGCGGGCGGGTTGATCGCGTGCGCCAGGGCGCACCCACACCCCCACCCCGCAGGACGGGAAACACGGTCCGAGGATCTGAGAACATCGTGGAACGTGTTCAGAGTGAATTTGTCGGTGGTCGTGGGGTGGAGGGCCGCGAAGCGGGAAAGGGTGGGGAGAGTAGGGCTGACAAATAGCAGCTGCTTACAAATCCGAACACTGGAAAGATGCGTACGTTCGGAGATAATAAATCTTTGGCGCAAAACCGCGTCGGTCACCGAGCGTTCGGGAACAGGGTTTCGATTTGTCGGTAAGTCTTTACCGTTGTACCAGGAACGTGTTAATGTAAATAAATGTGCGAATGCTGCGAGCGGAAAGTCCATTAAAGTGCCCTCGCCGAAAATGTGTTAATGAAACCGCCACTCATCTCTCGTTGCCCAAAGTGATAGGACCAGTTGAGAGAGACGTCGCCATTTCCGGGTCACGGGTGAACTTGGACCTTCGCGACTTTCTAACAAGCTTACCGAACACATTGGGGACGTTACGCAACTCGAAGAAAAGATTAACGACTTAATCTCCCGGATGTTAGGGCAATCACTTCACGACAGTCCTAAGACCAACATTGGCGAACCGTCCGATGGAGGAGGGTGCGAAAAAGCCGATGGTTTTCAAAGATATCGCGAAAAAGAGGTGCGCGGTGTGACTTTCGTGTGACCCACATTGTCGCAATTTCCTCGGTTCCCCGGCTAATTTATAGATCGTAAAGCGAGCGACGCGAGACAACACGATCCGGCCGTTGCGGATCTCCGGTATGGCGTTTCACGGTGAAACGGGACCCATTGTCGCTGCGGGGTCGGGTCACGCGGGTCGTTCGGTGGGTGCATTTGTTTCCCGCGTAACAAAGGCGTCAAGTTCCGTAACGGCTTAGAAAGGCCGGCGAGTAGCTATCGCGACAGTTCTTCTTTCCTCCCCTACCGAAAATTTCGGTACCGGTATCGAGATGCTTAACGGCGATACGAGCGTTGAATTGACTACTCACGAAGGGGGGAAGGGGAAAGATTTATGAAAAGGAAAAACTCGTAACTTTTTTGTCGGATGAATAATTGTGGCCGCTCGTGACGTCAAGACATCTCACGAGCCGACGTAGACTTATTATCATCGGGGATCATTCGGATCCGCCCGTGACTCACCACGATTTTCGCGTCTCCCGAATTACCGACGCCGAAGGACGTTCTCATTTTCGGAACAGCGTCACATGAGTCAGAAAGCGGTGAATGAGATTATCGCCGAGTTCTCGGCGAACCGGTCGTCCATTGTGAAAGGCTTTGTCGTCGATTACCTCGTCGCTCTAACGCCCTAACCGGGTAATGAGAGCAACGTGCATAATGAACAGGAATTGAAGAGAGCGATAATGACGAGGTTGCGCAAAACTTGTTTTTTGCTTGGAAGGCGAGGAGCCTTTAGAAAAGCCTCTTTCCAACTATCAATCAAAGTCAAATTAGCGAGAGGCAGAGAAAAATGTAGAGGGGACTCGTTATTGTCCGGGCTTTTTGCCTTCGGTTTCCGTCTTTGGGAAGGTCACGCGCTTGCGAGTACCATTTTCCCACAGAGGCTTTTCGTTCGTTCGATTGTTATCCGAAATTTGTTTTTTTTTTTTTTATCGAGTGTGGGAAGACGCATAACGAGCCTCTTCTCTTTCCGTTGCAGACCACCGGCGATGACTCTGACGAGGATACGCAGTGCGCTCTCAGCGAGAACTGGACCTTCGAGAAGAAGACGCGCAGATGGTCCAGGGTCTGTGACGTGACACAGGCGAACATGGACCGGTTGCAAGCGATTTCCGGCCAAAACGCGGCGTCCGAGGAGGACTCGCTGGAGGATCGTTTGGAGTTGGAGGAGGGCGACGATACGATGCTGGATACTCTGAAGTACGGCACCTTGTCGCCAGGTTTGCCGGACGAACTGGTCCCACGATTCCGACGCACCGGCTCCGAACGTCTGCGGGACGGAGCCAAGGCTTTCCTGCGGCGTATGGAATCGCTCAAGTCCCGCAGGCGGAAACGACCGAACCGAGATGGCGTGGTGATAAGCGGACCTCAGGTACTGGATGTAATGACGATGCAACAGAAGATGAAGGACCTGAATTGCGTGGATGTGTCGCCGACGACGGCGACGGCGCCAATTTCCTTTGCCGACGCCATTCAACCGATCCAGCAGTTGCAACTGCCACCGTCGCCGTTGACACTGCCACCTTCACCTTACAATCACCCACCGTCGCCGTCGGCCAACGCGTCCAGTCCATTTGGCGACGATTCTTCCAGTTATTGCTCGGACGGGTCCCAAGGTGGTGGGCCAACGCCGACACCCACGAGGACGAAGATGAACCGGGCCCGCCGGTTTCTACATCGCGGCAGAGAGGATCAGGGGGCTCTTAGTGACTCCGAGTGCCAACCTACCAACTGGCGACACAGATACTTCAAGGACGCCAATAGTAATCACACTAAGGTTTTGGAGTACGTGGCAGCTCATCCGGCTAGTCCCAAAGATTCGCCAAGCAGGACCAGTGGTCTGAAGTCTCGAGGCGGTAGCCTGAATCTTGGGAAAGAGTCGCAGAGATATCGCGACAAGTTGATGCAGAATGAAGATAAAGTGAGTGTTCTCAAACGGGAGGACAAGTTCCACAAGAGCATCAGGCACCACCCGAGGGATGACGCCCCTACGAGGCAGTCGAGCAAGGACGTTACTGTTTACAGGGACAAGTCGAGGTGTCCAGAAGCCGAGAGTCAGGTATAGTTTGCAATTTCAGGATTTTAACGTACCGAGGATAACGATTTTTAGTGTGTGTTGTAAAGTAGTTTTCTTGAATTTCAGAGCCAGGAGAGTAGTTCGACGGTGGCTAGTCGGGACTCGGACCAAGAAGAGGAGTCTCCAAGGCACAAAGGAACCGTCGTCAGGTGGCACAGCTTCCAAAGAGGCTCTTTATATCCTGAGCCACTAGATCCGCTTTGTCCACGAGCAATGGCGTCCATGTCCTGCGGGCAACTACTGGTGCTGAGAAAGCTGGCTCTTCTAAAGCTGACCGCCTGCATGGAGCGTTATTGTCCCACGCATAGGACGGGTTGGAATTGGGAGCTACCCAAATTTATACGTAAGATCAAAACGCCGGACTACAAAGACAAAACTGTATTTGGTGTACCACTGCTGCTGTCGCTTCAAAGAACAGGCCAGGCTCTGCCCAAATGCATCCAAATTGCTCTCAGGTGGTTGCGAGCAAATGCCCTGGATCAGGTCGGCATATTCAGGAAGAGTGGGGTCAGATCCAGGATTCAGAAACTGAAGATGATGACCGAAACTCAGGGCGATAGTATCAACTTCGACGGGCAACAAGCCTTCGACGTGGCTGACTTGGTGAAACAGTACTTTAGAGAGTTGCCAGAGGCTCTGCTCACTAACAAACTCTCTGAAACCTTCATTGCCATTTTCCAACGTGAGTTTCTATTTGAGTTCACCACTGTAGACATTTATGCCTTTTCTTCTCGACCACTCAGCTCACTCGTTTCGGAACGCTCGTCTACCGTTGCTAATAACCTCTGTATATACATTTTCACAGACGTTCCACCCGAGCTACGACCAGACGCGGTTCAGTGCGTGCTTTTGTTGTTGCCTGACGAGCACCGTGAGGCTCTAGAAACATTGTTGGACTTCCTGCATCACGTAGCCAGTAACGCGCCGTTCAATCAGATGACAGCCTCAAATTTGGCGGTGTGCCTAGCGCCGAGTCTGTTCCACTTCAACCACAGCAACTCCAACGTGACGAACAGATCTAGCAGCGTGTCGCCTAGACGCAGAAAAACTGTTGGCATTCCGGACCAGAGGGAGTTGTCCGAAAACAAGGCAGCTCACGACTGTCTCCTGTACCTGGTGAAAACGCATCGTGAACTATTCATGGTAATTTCCAATTTTCTCCTGTTCTTATCCATCCTCTCTCACACGTTTTTTTGCTAACGAGGTATACTTCCGTAGGTTTCATCGGATATGTTGACGCAGTGTCACTTTAATTATATGGAAGAAAGCGTCCCAGTTGCCCTGGAGGAACTTGGCTCGGAATTAAAGCAGGATTGGCGTGGTTATCTGTATGCGTGTACTACCGCTCTGCTCAAAGAAGCGCGAGAAAAGTGAGTTCTCAAGCTTATCTCTCTCTCGCATCCTTTCCTTTGATGCCAATCTGTAATCTAATTGGAGACTAGTCTCTGATTTACTTTTTCCTTATGTTTGTAACACTTCCCTGAAGAATTTTGTTAAAACGACGGTCTTCTTTAACATTGTCAGAAGTCGTGGTTGGGTCACTGTCAACAACCCAGCGGATACCAGTGTCGAAATGGCATACAAGAAAGTTGGCGACGGTCATCCTCTCAGACTGTGGCGGGTGTCGACCGAGGTCGAGGCACCGCCTAACGAACTTCTCCATCGTGTCCTTCGGGAGAGGCAAATTTGGGATCCTCAGCTGCTCAAGTCGAGGCTCGTTACAAAACTGGATGCGAACGTTGAAGTCTTTCAATACGCGACGGGAAACATGAGTCCCTTGCCGGCGAGAGACTATTGCGTTCTAAGGTGAGGAACAGCTGTACAATTTTCATTTAATTAATCGCCATTGCGATTAGAGCAAATGCGTGAACAAAATGGAGAAAACCATTGGGAAAAGTATATGTAAATTGACTTTCGATGTTCTCGTTGTTCAGATCGTGGCGGAACGATCTCCCGAAAGGGGCCTGTGTCATCGTAGAAACTTCTGTAGAGCATCCGGACGCGCCGGTGATGCTAGGGGGAACTCGAGGCATTGTTCTGGCCTCGCGTTATCTAATTGAGCCGTGCGGAAGTGGCAAGTCACGCATCATGCACCTTTCGAGAGTCGACACGAAGTAAGTAAGATGTAGATAAGTTCGCAAATGCTTTTACGAATGCTGAGTACTAAACGCATTTTACCACGTTATACCCGGCATGAAATTTATACGCTTCTACCATTTTCCAGAGGACGAACGCCCGAGTGGTACAATAAAAGCTACGGTCATATTTCCGCTTTGCACCTCAGCAAAATCAGAAATTCGTTCAAGCACACGACGGATGGCCCAGAGAGCAAAGTCTGAGAGGAGGCCACCGTGCAACCAGGACAGTTGCACGGTTTGCAAATACATGTCGGGTGCGAGCCAGCCGAAGAAGGCGATGAACACCAGAATCGGGCCTTGCAGGATCCTCGACTTCTTCAACCGACCATCAGCGAGGAATAATTGCGCTTCCACCGCTATGGTTGTCATCGACTCACCTCGCCGATGGAATCTTACTCGTTTGAAGCTTTCGCAACTTACAGACTTTGGTCAATTAACTCGTGTAGTGTAAGCGCAAGCAAAAACTGGTCAATTCGATAAAATGTCCGGTTCCAATGAAGAATGATGCTCGTGATAACCGACATTCGTTAAGCATTTATTCGCATTGTATTTGGATGCATTCCAAAGGTTGGTGCTCCGTTGTCTCCGGCGAAGCATCTTGCGCATCGATCGATGCTGAAGCAATTCGCGCGAATCGCGAACCGATCCCCGTTACCTGAAAAATGTTAGTTTACGCTGAAAAGTGTAGAAACATGTTGAAACATTTTGAGAATATTGTAAAAAGCGTTATAGGGTGAAATGTTTCTAAAATATATTCTATGCGATATATCTTCAACGTTGAATGAGTGAAACGTTAAAATTACGTTTATTCAACATTATAATATTATATATATAACGTTGAACATGAGAATTTATCGTATTTACTTCCGTCAAGGAAAACCTCATCGGACCAAACGTCTTTCCCAACGAACCGTTGTTAAATTTTCGTCACCCCCGTTTCCTAAATTGCGTTCACCGTTCCGGAATCTACACCGCGAGTCGGGATCTGCAACTTTGCCAGCCGAATCTGTACGCTTTATGACGCTAATCGTACTAAATGTCTATACGTATTGGACCTTCTGTCCCCTCCCTCATGTGTTCAAAATTTGGCTCGGATCGCCTGCTGAATCGCACAGGGACCACATATTTTGAATGACGAGCGCGCCGTGAAAGCCAATATCCTTTTATCGTTGAATAATCGATGTATTTTAACGTAATGCTAGTCACTTACACTGATACAAGAAAAATACACACAAACACACTGACAAATATAAATGTATAGATTTTTATTCCATGGCGTTATAAAATATATATGTATATATTACATACGTATAAACATGTATATGAAAATGTATGATACATAACGATATAAGGAAACAAAGGACACACGTATGTACGCAAATATCATATATTTTTGTGTCAACGAGCCAGTAGATTCGAGACGCGAAACAAATGTTTCTTCATGCGCGTAATATCATCGTCTTTATTCTTGTAATCCATGTTCTGTTAAGTTGTATATATGTATATGATATTAATTAAAACATGTCTTTTTATTGTTACACGCATCTAAACCTTTTAAGCTCTCCCTATTTCAACACGTATACCTTCATCTATAATCCACATGTCGCTCATCGTCTGCGTGTAATTCAGTCTGCTTGTAACATCTGGATCGCAATAGAATTTGTTACCTCCGACACACGACTGTTTGATCAATAGTCGCGTTACCATGACGAATTCGGACATGTGCTGAGCGTCCACTTGTTTTTTTTTTTTTGTAAACGCCAGTAAGTATATTAATGCGAGTGAGATCTGTCACGGTGAGAATATCTTTGACAGTACAATAGACAATCGATTCATTTTCACGCTAACCGTGAATACACTGTACTCTCTCATCTTTCCATCAAGGGATTGTGTATAGAACAAAACGTAAGTTCATTTTTAAAGGTTAACAGTCGATTGTGTCTAGTTTTGTACAGAATTGTGTAAACAATCATTGTCTTCGTAGTTTCCTTTCTTACACACCGCAGTCAAAATGGTACGCTTCCACGTGAAAAAAGGCGACGAAAGTCAGTTCCTTTACGATACTACAGTAAACGCTCTGACGGACGACGTAATACAAGATGTGACAATTATCTACAACGGGCGATTGAAAATCTCGAGGATTAGTTACGGTAATCAAAAATAAGATACACCTGATTTACATATCACGGTTATTATCTTGATTAATAGAAGCGTTTCACTCAACGGCGCTTAAATCCGTGAAATAGTTTCGCTAAATTGAGCAACATAGCTTGAATACTCCGAAAACTGAAGACGTATCTGTAACGTATGAATAATAATTACGCGGTCGACCTTAATGGCTATTCCCATTCCGAAAATAGAAATCGAGGAGCTAATAAAACACGGCACCATGCTGCCTCATGATATGATGGGTCTCACCGACGATCAGGTTGAAGAACTGCGGCTCAAGGACGAATGGGGGGAAAAGTGTACGCCGATGGGAGGCTGGACTTTTAATAAGGATCCTATGGGTAAACTCTTTTCACACTCTAAAGATCGTATTTCAAAAATATACCTAAAAATACGGCCGAAATGCTTTTGCTCGTCGCATTCATTATCGAACGTGTTTAATCAATGCCGCATTGAAAGTGCGAGTTTAAAATACCTTTTCAAGGCGGAAAAAGTCTACTTTTTATTTCATTTAAAACGTGTATAATAACTGTTTCCAATAAAAGTAGAAAAACTGTTACATTGTAGCGGATTTTTTTTTTTTTTTGCAATCGCACGTATCTGCATTGTTGCAATTACATTGTTCAAAATAAAAATAAGGTGCGAAATGGTTGTAAATTAATGGAGTGTAATAAATAAAGGACGTCGCAATGGGAGACAACCAAGCGAAAGAATGCAAGCAGTTTTGCGGAAAGCCATCGGAGACGCCCGTTCTATGACTTCAAAGGTAGCCCGTACACATTCGTACTGCACTTTATGAGCATTTTATTTCAATATTAAACATACAGAACATAATGTACAGTTCTTTCTCAGAAACTTGTGCAAGAAGAGAAACTGGTAACCCATAAATGCGTTCAAGATGCGCTTGATTTACTGAGGGGAGCTGTAACGATAGTATATCCGATGGGTTTGCCACCTCATGACGTGATTCAGCAAGAATTTGAAAATAATGAAGATCTATCTGGCACACAAGCTTCTTTAGAAGTAAGAGATATTTTTAGCCGTCTAACAAAAACCGTGAACAATTCTAATTAAACTGTGCGCGAAAATAAATGTTTGCAATTTTCGTTTATTTTAGGCAACGTTGCATCGAATACTTTACATTCCTTGTTTTTTTTTTTTTTTGGTAAATAATTTGCACGTACGATAGCAAACGAAATACGAGTTCGAGAAAAAGTAAAGAAAAATTATAGTAAGATTTAAAGGAAAAAAAGTAATTTATACAGTGTCTATGTTTCTTTGGTTATTGTTGGAAAATAGAAATCAGCAGTTCTTACATCGTCGTTTGTACGTGTCAAGAGTGAAAAAAGTGATGTCAATGGTTTGACGAATAGTAAAATACGGTTTTGCTCGAATTGCTTCTCACACACTTTTTTCTTTCTCGTCAATAATGAAACATTTTTTCTATGTGAAAAGTAAAAAAATTCAGGTTTTCACTTTCTTTTTTATTTACGAAATCAGGTGATTGATTTGCAATTGGCACAACTGTGGTTTTCCGGGAAAGAAATGCTGCGTGGAATGAAAGTGAAAGACTTTGTAGGGCCGCACGAGAAGACCAAGGTGATCGTAAAATTGCACAAGAAGGGCTCTGGAATGCCAGCTCGTGAGCCTCTGATGTCGGAAGAAGAGAAAAAGCAACTGATGATGCACGCTTACAGACGGCAGGAAGAACTAAAGGTGAGTACAACTGTCGATACGAGTAGCTACCTGCCTTATTCGACTATGGCGTGAATTTCCACGACAGCGTTGGATGATAATGTTGAGTTTTTGTGAATCGAAATGTTACGATTAAAAGAAAGAACATAGATATGTTACAGCATGTTGAACTTTTGTATTAACAATGCAAACAAAGGACGGAATAATGAGGAAAGTATTATTGAATTAATTGTCGAGCAATTGTATTGTGCTGTTCTCAAAGGTGAAGAAAAATAATTCTCAAATGAGAGTGTAAATGTGTCTTACAAAATCATACTGTTTTTTTACTTTTTTCTTCTCGTGAAGATAAAAGTTTGATCTTTCAAATCGCACCAGCTCACTTTTTTTTAATCTAAACGTTCTCCAAAGTTTTTAAAAGATTTCTCCTATTAACCACGAAATTTAAAAAACAATGATTCTATTACATTGTAAAAGTTGAATTAAAAATAAATTAAAGTGGAAGAAAAAAGAATAACAGTATATAATTTTGTTTATCGATAGTGCGTTCCTGTTTTATTGCTGCATTACTAATGGACGCCTATCCTTTATTTTACAAGTAACTGAATACCTGATTACAGTAGATTTCTGTTTGAATTGACGTAACTTCGTGTTTGAATAGTGAAATGTAGGGAAAGAATAAAATTTGATATCTACTTTACTTTTTACTGCTCAGTTTTTATTTCTGTTGACTTTTTGCATTTTTTTCATATACTTCATCTCATCAGTAAACATATACAAACAAAGAGATTTTATTTTAACCACAAAATGTATTATAGAAAACAGATACGGCTCTGTCTAATCTGAATAAATATGTTACAAGCATTATAAATATTTTACAAATGTTCACGTGAAATGCGCACATAGACATGTATCATACAGAGAACTTTTTCGCAGACTTAATATAAATTTCCTCGTATGATGCGTATATTTAGTTATATTTATACTCATTTTGCGATGCGCTTCATTTTAGATCGCTAGCAGCGTAACGGAAGAAGGCACATACAGAGTACATACAGTTTTTTTTCGTCATTAGAAAACAATTCAGAATTAAAAAAGTTTTACGTATACTGTCGTACTGCATTATCTCATTACCAAAGTTAAACGAACGTGATAAATACAGTGAAAGTTTTTTTCCATTAAAAATCCTCCTATATATGTATATAAACAGTAATTTAACGAATGAAAATTGAAGTAACGGGGTGTAACAATTTTTGCAATTTCGGGCAGTATTTTGGCATATTTTTTATGGAACTATCAAATTTAAAAATTTTCGCTTGCAACAATTGAGTTCCCTGCGTCGAGTGTAATTTTAGAAATTAACACTTGAGCAATACGAATATCGTTCGATGCTTAAATATTGAAAATTGTAAATCGCACAAGAAATATAATTATCACAATATTCGATAAAACGTTCGTTATTACGTTAAAGCGGCATGAAATTCATTTGACTTGCTTGTTTATAACGGTTCAATTCTAAATACATGAAAGTATATGAAGATTTACGTTCATGAACGGTTTATGGTACATTGCGTTAGTATACATATATCAAATACGTTGTAAGCTTTTGTACAGATTCATCGAGTGCTGCTTTAAGCTATAAAGATCATACACAGACATTTCAGAACACATTCTTCAATACATTGAGAAATAAACGTCAGTTATAAAATTAATTTACGTTTCTCCGTTAACAATTCATTCGGTGAGGTTGAACGAGAAGAAAGTAAAGTGGTATTTCGATTAAAGATATGGTCAAACGTATTTTCTTTGTACGGTAGTAAATATTTGATAGTTATTCAAAGACGTATCGATAATTAGATGACAAATGATTAAAATTACAGTACCAGTATTGTTTGCATTAGAATATTCGGTACTTAGTACAGAACGCAAAGTTATGGATACTTTACTATTTTTACTTTACACGTAAACATAAAACTTGCATTTTTACCTTGGCTCTTTTAGAATGATTTTATGAATAATATAAATAATGACAAAGTACCTTCGCGTTTTTCGTGGATGAGGAAGACACATAAAAACACGAAAGTAATAATTATTTAATTATACTCTTTTTCATTTTGAATGGACATAAATGATACGAGTTTCACGTAAGAGGTTAATTTTGCTAACGGTTTTAAGATGCTTGTTTATCTACGGTTTATGCAAACCTTCACTGTTATAAATAGACTTAATTTTATTTGTTTTCGATCAAAAGTTTCGTAGACTATTACTTTCAGACATCATGTGAGTGAGTTCTTATGTAATAATACGTTATATGATTTTACAAGTTCCCTTTCCGTCCGACTGTATTTACATATCTGAGATTCGATATTCTGTATTTTGTACTGTAATTTGGTCAGATCAACGTGAATCTTAAGAATTTGTATCGTAACGTTGTTTTAACAAAAATATTACTACGGTTTTCTTCATTCAAGGTTTGTGCGACTCTCGGTCCTAAATAGTTGTGCCACTTGAAATTTCTGAAAATATCGCATACAAAATCTAAAAATCTAAGAACTCGGCCATCTAATACATCGATCTATAACAAACTTTCTAAACATTTGAAATATTCGTTTTGAATTACACTTTCTTAGCATTTATATTTTTCGTGGTCTCTCAATGCGAGTTGTATTTCGCACAAAATACTGTTTGTCAGTACGATTTGTAATAAATGAAAATATATATATATATATATTTATATATACATATTTGCGTGTACATTTTCCACATTCATGAAAATCACATTAATCGTTAGAATTCGAACAGTTCAAGAGTTTAAGACCTATGTGTGAGACGTGGAGGACTTGTTTTCTTGAAATATTTACGTTTCGTCGTAGAAAGTATCGATTGCACTACTTTTTT
>JABFPT010001893.1:8142-21670 GCA_022817245.1 Nixonia krombeini
ACGACAAAGGTACTTTTGTGACGGATCCAATAAATTTTAGAAACGTCAGAAAGACTTACGAGGAATGCAAAATGTGATTTTTTTATCTTTAAAAATTTTCAGGCTTCCTTATCGCTGAATAAATCAATAATTAAATTTATAACATAAAAGAATACTACGCAATTCTGTTTTTTATACATTCTTATTGCAGTTATGTTTGTTAGATTTGTCAGTCACTTCAGTCAGTTCTTCATAGAGTTATGCAAAGTATGTCGATTTGTCGTCAGACTATGCGCTTAAAGTGCGGGAGGAATCGATACCTGTTCAAGTGTGGTGGTGTTTCGAGTTATTTCTTGACGCAGGTACATTTGAAACAAAGTATTCTGGTAAATACAAGGAACCATTTTTCCGTCGTAAATTATCGGTTCGGGGTTTATTTCAAGACAGTTTGGAAGTGAGAAAAAATGTTAGGTACATAACACCTTGTATATTTCACTCGTTTTATGTTTAACAGTTTAATTAATCAATTTGTAATTTTTCTTCTTAATTATTTTTCTGAATTGTTTGTAATTTTCCTTTAGAAATTATTCATTTTTTTGCACTTTCCTTTTTCACCTTCCAAACGATTAGCCCTCGTTGAAAAGTTACACTTGTATGTCATATCTGGCGTAAATGTCGAACCACGTTCCGGTAACCACTGCAGAAACACCGCCATCCGATAACGTTTAAACTTCCTTAAAACCTTCGCCGCTCGCAGCTGTCGGAATCGTTTACAGACCAGTCCGTGAAATTCCGAGGAAAGCCTGCTTCGCCCGAAACCCTGCATTCTCGGAAACGCAGGCCCGTCGTCGGGATTTCCGCGAAAGGAGCGGTGGGAGAGAAAGCGTAGAGAAAAGGCCCGGTGTTTTCCCGAGGCGGGCTCTTTTCCTTCGTGATCGGTGCCCGCGGTGTCCTCCGTGCTTGCCTCTCCCGATAATATCGCCGTCCCGTTTCTCAGCAATTTACAGTCCTTTTGTCTTGGGCATCCATTCCGGGCTGGAATGAGCCACGTTAAAGGAAGGGCGACGAAGGGCGATGAAGGGCGAGGAAGGGTAGGAGGGGGAGAAGGATGGAGCCAGGTCCTTAGGAGCAGCGCCAGGGTCACGAGTGTGCGGCGGAGTTTCACGGGCTTTGCGATGGATATAACCATTATCTGCCGGCGCAGAACCATTGTTTTCATTACGGGCTCCATTTATATGAGATAGACCTCCTGTCGGACGAACAATTAGTCTCCTCTTTGTTGGCCTCCCTTGTCGACTCTCTTCCCCCTTGCCCCGAAGCCCCCGCTCAACCACCGCTTCCCAAAACCGGCGATCCTCCGGGGAGAACGGCAGCCGATAAGGGAAACGAGTCATCGGAATCGATTGCTCGCCCCGATGACCAATCGATCCCCGTCCGACTCCCGCGCAATCAAAGGATATCATTTCCTCCCGCATAATACACCCGCGACTTATCGCTCTTCCACCAGCCCGTTTTCCGACCCGGCCTCGTCAACTTGACAAAGTGCTCGTTTCATCGGGGATTACAATACGATCGGCCGATGCTATCGAGACTCGCGTCGGTCCGTGAATCTCGCCGATAAAAACACGCCGGACAATTCAATTACTGCGCGAAATGTTGTTGGCAAATGTTGACGGTGCTCAATCGATAATCATTGCTGATTTGATACCAGGATCGGTAGCGCGATGTATAACTCGCGGTCTGCACGGTACAATTAGTTGTGCCGGGAGTTGAAATTTCGGTGATCGAGTTAACGCAGAAATTGAAATGTTTGTTTGATACGCGCTACGGTATGCGAAGCGGCCGGGAAATTTCGTTACGCGAAATCCCATTAAAGCGAGCGTTCGAACAGCTGGAAACGTTCCTGGGCAAGTTGTCGGCGTGCGATGCAGATTTTTGGCCTGTCTTGCCTACCGACCGGACTTTCTCACCGGGCCAACGTTTGTTTCTCCTTTCCTGCCCGGGCCGAGATTTCAGCACCGACACACCTGCCCGATTCGCGGCGAAATCGCTTTCGAGCATGTCGTAACGCAGCCGAGTTTTTCGATCGTAATAGACTCGCCGCTTTCGCGAATTTTGGAGCCGATAAATCACGCGGTTTCGCCACGACGGGCGATTCGCTTATCGGCAAGTGAAAATAAAGTGCGCCGAGCTTGCACACTTGGACAACTTTTGGCACAGACGTCGAGCACATCTTGTTTACAAGTATAGTGCGAATAAATATCAACATAAAGATCGTTGATTGAATTGATGAAGCATTTCACGGCAAATTTAATACGCCCCGGAAACTGCTGACTACTCTTTTCCATTTTGAGTTATTCTGCACGCCAGTTTAAAAATCGCGGTTTCCAGGGAAACATTACATATTCTTCCCTCTAACGTTTAAAAACTAGGCAAGACTCGATTCAATGTTTTGCAGGGAATGCAACTCTAAACGATATACTTTTAATTTATGCAAACAGAAAACAATTAATTTCTTGAATCTGTCGAAGTGGCATCTCCCCTCAACCTCTTTGGCTCGAACGAAACTTTGATTCAACATCGGTGGCAAAAAAAGGCACGGTGCAACATCTGCCCAACGCGGCGACCGCACAATGACGACCACTTTTACAATCCGTGAGAACAAATCCCATTTCTTCACCGAGTCGTACCCAAACTTAAGAATTGCTGTTACTCTAAAAACGTACACCGCACAATGAAATATACATACACGATTCACGAAACCTAAGTTTATCAAATGTCTGGCAGACGGTTTTTACCTATTTCAGCGAGGGGCGTCGAGAGTGGAGGAGGGGAAGGATAATTAGGTAACGACCAACGTAACAATGGGCGGAGGAACGAAACTCTTCGTGACGCAATCGGCGAGCTGTGGAAATCGAAATGTGAAGCAGGGAGACATGACGGGATGAAAAGTAGATTATCATCAGTATGGGCCGTAAGGGCCGTGTGTGCCTCGTGGGATGCGGGAACGTGGGAAGACGCGAAATGAAAATGGAAGGAGGGGGAACACAGCTCCGCCGAAGGAAAAAAATAACGAGATTCCGTCGATTGCCTATTAGTGGGGCGCCGAACAATCCTAACGGCACTTTTTATCCCACCTTTTGCCCGAGTAATGAAAAAGTCGTCAAAATCGAAAAACTAAGAAATGCAGTTTGTTTGCATAAGCGCGTAAAGACATCTCATCAAACGAAAATTGCTTATTCCATCGTTTATTAACTACTTTTCCGTCGTCGTTTGTATGCGCGTGCGCGAGCGTGCGCGGCATAATGTGGAGTAAGCAGGGAAACGTGACGGATGGATCGAGATAGAGAGACAAAGAGAGAGGCTGAAATAAAATAAACGATAAAACGACATGAATGATGCGCATAACTGGAAATTGACGTTCATTCAAGAATGAACGAGGACGACGCGGGAGCAAGAAACGACAGGCGAGGTAACTGAGCATCGCTCAACGAGAGCCTCTAAAATAACCGGACGCGATAATTAGTATCGCGTTCCCGCTGCCGCCGCCGCCGCTGCCACCGCCACCGTAGTTGGACGCTCTTTATCGCTTCGCGTAGGTGGAATTATTCACTGTTTCCATAATGACTTTCGCGTATTCGCGATGAAACCGAAATGGATAACGTTCGGTGGCTTTCGTCAGAAACATTTATCCCACATGTGAAATACGTTTCAATTCGCGTTTCTGACTTTACGCGTTTGGTTTGGTTGCAACATTGCAATGTAAAGTCGTATTTGCAACAAATATACATGTGTGTGTAAGCGAGACAATAGTAATTAATTTTTTTTTCTTTTAAATAAATAAACTAATCGGAGTTTATAACATATATGTTATCGTTTCATTATTTAGTCGGCTATTGCTACTTTTTACTTGAACATGAGACTCGATTTTGTTTGGCTATGACATAACTCAAGCAACATTGTTCGTTATTCATTTTTAAGACTTTGAGACCATCGGTTTGTTGCAACTGTTTAAGATTTGGTACGCATTTGCCATCCATGCGACCTTACCCGCCCGTGCCACTTTCCCCCCGTCCGATAAAGCCGGCTCCCGGCCGTACTTTCCAGCGCTTCTAATTGGCCTCTAATCCAGCGACATATCCCAGCCTTTTTTCCCCGGTGAGAGAGGAAGTCGAGCCAGCCTGGCATCTCGTCCGTTTCGTCGCATCGGCAAGAAACTCTATACCCGCGCTCGAAATTCGTCGAGATGAGTACGTACCTGTGCAGACGGCGGGGCCATGTGTCTGACGTGCACGCGGCGTGGCCGCCGGTACACCTACGTGAGCGAACGGTGGCGGCGGAGCGGCGGAGAGAGGGGCCGGAAAGGGGAAGAGGTTGCAGGAGCAACGGAGTTGAAGGGGGAGGAGGTTAACTGGCTCCTGCGGCGACGGGGAGACGAGGACGACTAGATATACCGAGAGCGAGACGCCGCGAGAGGGAGGCGGCCGAACCGCGGCGGGAGACGCACCAGTCGAACCCAACCACTCTGACGAGTAAAAAGCATGAATGGACGCCAGAACGGCGCCGTTCCTCGCCCTCCCCTCCTCCTCCTCATCCTCCTCTTTCTCCCTTGATTACTATCCTCCGGCCGTTTTTACCGCGCCGATATTTATGATTTCATTTTCATATCCGGTGACGCGCGTTCGATCCGACGTGGCGTTCGATTCGGCCCTCGCGTCGCGGGCGGGAAAGCATCGCGTGAACCGCCGTTTCTGCGGGATTAGCCGTGTATCTCCGGTACGGGTGCTAAAACTGTGTCATGTAACGCATATGACGAGGCGCAGCGAGGGAAGCAGTTGCATGAGTATCGCGCGTGGTTGCCTGCGCGTGTGAATTGATTTATGGTTCAGCTATATTTATAGGCGAGCTAATCGCGCATCTCTGGAATTGCAAATGTTTGTTTACTCGCCGTTACTTTCGATGCCTCGTTACGTCAATAAGGAAAAGTGTCGGTAGTCAAGTGTTGCGAGATAAGACGGCAAATGAGTTTTGCACTCTTGCAGAATACAATTTACAGGCAATAATATTACGCGTAATACATATTGGCGTTTCTTCCTTTTTATTAGGATTGTTGAAGCGTTGCCGTTTTTGTGTTTATACTCGCCATCTATACATGCAATTTACGCACACACACTACTACCAATATACCTCAAGCTTCAACGACCGTGCTTTTCTCTTGCTTTATTAATATCAGTTGCTTTATTATTAACAGTTGTTCTGCTTCTTGCAATGTAGTCTAGCGATTACTCTGCGGGATAATTACAGTTCTCATTTTCATAATAATCCGTCCGGCGTTATCGAGGGCGAAGCCGAGGAGGACGGCAACGCTGACGGGGCGGGTAGACCGGCTTAATGCGTGCAAAGGGAGCGCTGAGAAACCTGTTGGTCGTCCCTCCCGCCTCAGGAGGATACCTTTGAAATCGGCAAGGATGATGTAAGGCGTTATTTCACCGCGGCGGTAAAGCCAGGCCATTCGATGCGGGTCAATGTCGCCGGTGAATGGAAACGAAAGGTTCGAGAAAATAACAAATCGATTGACCCGATACGAAAGTCGTGCGTGTCCACAGTCATAAAATGTCAATTTCGTCACCCGATCGAACCAATTAATTTCTCTGCATCGGCAGTTCGTTAACAATCTGCTTCGTAATTAACAAATTTTGCACCACATGCGAAAATCGTCCTTTATCTCTGAAGCATTCTTCAGAGCTCGGTATGTTCTACGTCATGTTAGAGTAGTTCTTACCATTTTCAGTATCAGTGTGTGCATGCAACACGCTCATTTTTGAAAATTAATTTAGAAAACGAATCCTGTCGAATTCATTAAAACACTCCTCAACAACATGTATCTGCGTTCCTTGGAAGTAGTATTTTCTGAAACATCTGAAACATCGGCTTCTTGATAATGAAATCACCAAGTCGAAGCTCAGTCCGTATAAGAAATCGTTCATTTGACTCGGATCGGCGGACTGGCTGGAAGCAGCGGAAGGACCGGTAGGAGATGCGTTTTGCTTAGCGAAGAGACACCTTTCTTCCAGGCCGCGCGAGGTTACGAAAGAAAAGAGCGGGCAAGAATGCAACAATGAAAGGCCTGGCAATTAGCGCAGACCAAATTGGTCTTTCAGGGAAGAGGAGGTCGCGCGTAAAAAGATGTCGATCGCGGTGCGCCACGCCCGGTGCTCCGCGCGCCGCTGTTACAGCGGCGGTGGCACGCGGTCCGCTAAATCTTGAATGAAATATAACCCCGTAACTGGTTCCGCGAGCGCGTCCGGCGGGACGAGTAGGGGCTTCGGGGAGGCGGTGGTACGCGAATAGCATCGAAATCCTCGCCGCCTCTCGTTGCGCATATAAAATAAAGCCGTCCTCCCTGCTCCTCTCATTACGCGTCGTCGCGCGAGTCGGCGGAAGGGACCGGTTTGTCGAACGCGCGCGACCAGCAGTTCCTCGGCCACGACGAGCGCTCTTGGGGAATGTCCGAGTCGAATATCGCATCGGAAATAGATTCCACAGTCGGATTCCTGACGTCAGTGCCGCAAAAAGACGAACCGCGAGTTACGCCTGAACGTCAATTACCCGCGATTAGCAAATGGCCTCGTCAGTCGGAAAGTTGAACATGCACTGTTGAATGTTCGCCTCTCTGTCGCTTCTACAGCGGTAAAGAACATATGGAATTTTAATACCGCATTTTTTTTTATTTTCGCTCCACTTTTTTTCAGATGGAACGTTTCTAAATATTGATATTCCGCTTTTAGCCTTCTGTCCTTTTTTTCTAACCACGTCGTCATCTGTCTATGTATCTCTTAAACGCAAAGTATAAACTGAATAATGTGATAACATTATTCTTTCGTTCTTTGCGATTTGTTTCACTGACCAATTTTTAAGTCAGACATCGGTTGATTCTGATTCTGAGACTAGAGCGTGTGGGTTGCAAATATTGAAGGAAACAAATGGTATAATTGTTGTCATTACGCTGTTCTTCGCAGAATGATTTCTTAAAATCGTAGACCGGCAGATTGCCCGAAGAAGTTGAATTCGCAAGGGAAAAAGAAAGAAAAGTTCGGTTTGAAGGCTGTGTCAATGTGTCAGAGAGACGGTCAGTCCAGTGCTCGGGCTGCCTTTTATGTCCACGACGCGAGTCCAGATCTCGCGGGACTCCGCATCGTCCAACTGGGCTTTCGCCCCGCGCCCCGCTGTATCACCGATTCTCCTCTGTACAGGCGATTTCAAAGCATTCGATAATACGCGAAACAATCGGAAATCGTCAACAGTACCTCGGATATGAATCCTTTTATACCCACAAATTGCGTTTTCTATTATTCACGTTGATCACCTTTTATGCTCTGTAATTCTTCGAAATATTCGTAAAAAGCCATTTACGACAAGATAAATGTAAGCTGCGTAAGTCAAAGTTTCGAAGATGCAGCGCGAAGATCACGACCTGTCGAAATATCGATATAACAATTTGTCCGACATTGACTTAATTATCGTGGTAAATAATTGCATTTGTTAGAAACTTTGTAGAGTAAAGGCACGTTCACAAAGTACCGATTTACTGTTGCGCAAAGAAACTATACTTTTCTTAGCTGTGTATTTTTCGTCACATGTTTTTAATATGAACCGTTTCAAAATCGTTTTCAGAAGACGCGTAGTATTGAACGAGAAGTGCGATAGGTATTATCGGTCCGGTCGATTTTGAGATGGCCTGTAAAACTGTCATCCTCCCGATACAGGATTCGCACAAGTAGGGAATATTAAGCAGGCAGGCTGTTGGATCGGCTGGCGGCAAGAAGGCTTGAATGGAGCCGGGCAGCAACGGCGGGCAGCAACGACGGGCAGTACGCGCCCGTTGACGAGCTAGCAGAATCGGGGCCCGGTTCGAGGAAGCCTCGTCGCCAATTGAAAATCGCACGGCGTCCCTTGAATGGTCGCCTTCGCCCTTTTCTGACGATCGATCCGGCGACGAGCATTCCCTCTCTTTCTTTTACAGTCGGGGCCGCAGGCCGTGGGCGACAAAAAGCGAGCGTCCTCGTCTCCCCGTCTCCTCGTCTTATCGTCATTTTATTACGCCGCTGCTGCCTCGTACGATCCTATGATCGATACTGCCGGGGAATCTCAAGCAGCCGATGCGCTGCGATCGCCACGGCGAGTATCTTCTTTCTACTCACGGCCGCGGAATGATCGTTGAAAGTAATGGAGGAAGTGCTCCATATATGGGCGCAATAAGAATTGCCGGGGAATTTGGAACAGTGGGTAATTTGTCACGCTATTTGCTCATTACCATCGACGTCGATTTCACCAAATTCACTTCTTTTCCATTTACTCGCTTCCCTTCTGCCACAATTTTCTTTAATGTGTGTTTCTTCGCAACGAAAAAAATTCGTGCATAAAGTATTCGTAACGTTTTTTGCAGGTGCGTACATACATACGTATCTTTTAATTAATTTACCGTTCGCAGTTCTAAAATGATATTCTCATTGTGACGTCGAAAATAAATGTGTATAAAATAGCAACGTTTTACTTCAATATGCTTTCAATGCACTTGATTATTCACTTGACGATGCAAAGGTTGAGTCGAGCGTCACCCCGCGGAACCGTACGTACTTAATTATTATTTTACGAGTTATTTGCAATAGCGCTCGAAACATCGGACTCTTCCGATGGATTTGTGGTGAATGGCATTTTTAACGGAAGAGTGCATCAGTCATCCATTACAACTCAGGAATGGACACGATTTCCCGGTACCGCGATACGCCGAACAACGTTTCAACGATTCAGTTGAAAATAAAAGAATGCTCTGTGAACAACCATGACAACGGTGTAATAAATAGAAACAACTTGTAATAATGTGCACTCCGTCGAATTCTGTCGGTTTATCGATCATTACTTTCAGCCTCGTCATTTAAATTAGTGAGTGAATTAATCAGTGCGATTCTTAATTACAGACTTACGTGGAGAGTTTAAAGTAACGAAATTAACTTTCAATTTTTTATAACTTATTATTACACTATTCATTTATTATTATACGTTTTGTTTATCACCAGACAATAACCGAATCCCATTGAAATGAATATTTCAGTATCGTTTCGATATTAATTATATTCAGTGAATACTAATCCACGGTTACTGCTTACAGAAGAGCGTTTTTGTGATTAAATTAAACTGTTCCGAAAAAAAGTCGAGGAAAAAACTCGGGACCTCGCTACTCATCCGCGAATTGTTGACCTCGATGACGCAAATTACTTATCTACGTGCCGTCTCACTCGCGTCCAGCCGCGGGACAGAGTTTGGATGGCCATCGCAGGCGACGTGCGTGAAGGGCAACGTCCGTGACCCGCTGCTCAAAATTTTCTCCGGGAAGCGAAGACCTTGGGACACGCGTCGCGCGGAGCAAAGAAAACACAATAACACGGCAGCGCCGGAGTTATGCGCCAGACGCTTCCCAGAAGCGAACCACCGCCGTGAACGAGAACCGGCTAACTTTCTAAAGGTTTGATCCGGCGACGGTCCACGGAAAAGACGCTCTTCCCGGAACGCCGCCTTTTCCGCGTAAAAAGTCCTTTTGCTTCTCGTGTATCTCCCTCTCTTCCTACCCTTCTCTCTTAGTCGCCTATGTTCCCCCTTCGTTGTGTCTGTCTCTTTCCGTTTCTCTACATTGCCATATCTTTGTCTTTTCCTCACGCTAATAAATGAGAACTCACATGTTCCGTTAAATATTACTAAATTAGTTTTTTCGTTCTATCTATCTAATTCTTATTCTTTCCTTTCTTTTCTGTCCCTTTACCTCCCCATATTTATATCTCTCTCTTTACCCATTCATGATATTTGACATATTTATTTGTTCTTTGACATATTAATGCACAAAAACTCAATTCTTAAATTAAATATAACTAAGTTTAAGTAAACAAATTGAAACGTTCATAAATATTTATACTTGCATAACAAGACAGATTTAATTATACATGACTTTTAATCGCGACTAAGGAAGGAAATGACCAAAGAGCGATCGAAGGTAACAATATATCTCGTCGAGTTGTCTGGTGGCTTCATTTACGTTCCAAATGCACTTGATCCTGGGTCAATTAATCCGAGCACTCCTCCGAGAGGAGGGGGGAGGCGACAAACTCCACGGATGATAGACGTCTGGCGCCGTTCGATTCTTGTCTCGGTGCCGGTGCCTGCGAAGGAAAAAGAGTTCCACCCACGTGCGGCTCGTTTTCCTCTCGCTCGCTTCGCATGCCCGGCA
The DNA here is from genome assembly GCA_022817245.1 of Nixonia krombeini. NCBI lineage: Eukaryota > Metazoa > Arthropoda > Insecta > Hymenoptera > Scelionidae > Nixonia > Nixonia krombeini. The sequence continues at coordinate 18,401 of JABFPT010001893.1, forward strand.
CAGCCGCGCGAACCGCACCGGCAGAACAGAGCTTGAGAGAGATACGGCGCTAAGCGTCATCGCGCGTTGGGAAGATTCCCGCGCGAAAAAAAGGTCAAGTAATGACACAGTCCGAAAGTCAGTTTGCGAAAGAAGCGTAGCGTTGCGCAAAGTTGAAAAAGCGCGGGCACGCGAGTTGTGTAAAGCGAGTTTGATTCCTGGCGAACAAGACGAGGGGTGGGGAGAGAGAGGGGAGGAAGGGGGAAAGACGGAGGCAGCAAAGAGAAGGAAAGAAACGACCTCGAAGGTGAGTCACGCAAACGTGGCGTACGGTTCAGCGCGGAAAAAAAGGAAGAAATATCACGGCTCCGCTGATCTGGCGTAGATTCTAATGACCTCAGCTCGTAGCGCCGATGGTCACCGCGGCGGCGGCGGCGGCGGCGGCGGCGGCAATCGAGATACGATTCACCGACGAGAAAGTTCGCGCGCTGTGTGCGCGACTCGTAACACGTGCACGCACACACCGACGCGCCGCTGCCGTGACAGATCCCCAAACGCATAACCGCCTACGAGCGGTCGTATGCGTTGGGAAAACTGATTGCTTGTTTACCGCGAAAAAAGATTTTATTTATATAACAAAATGCGAGTGAAGTTTTTGACAGGCGCACAAAACGCCTAGTTTATTGCGTTCCGTGACGTTCGATGGACGTCCGCGTTGGTTGATCTTAAAAAATGTTTATTTGCTGATAAATTTAGTCGTGACTAATAACTTCACACACCTTTTTATCTAGCTCGGAATTAGAATTCGGAAAATAAAACCACGGAGAAGAAAATGAAAATTATTGACGAAATGGTAACAAATTAATTGGCAAATTTAATGTGTATTTGTACAGTAAATTATTTGAAATTGCAGATATATTTTACATAGAATGTTGACCCTAATCTAAGTAAACTAAATACCAGAATACAAATAATCCACAAAAGCTTGAAAAAATCGAAAGCATATTTTTCAGCTATTGAAAAAAATGAAGGAGATGTGTTCCGTTGGAATTTCTCGTAAACCGGAAACGCCGTTCGAACGTACTCGACTAATCGCGATTTGACGTGGAATTACCGCGTGTTTCGCAAAGTTACAGAAAATGTTTGTTATCGCTACCGAGCCTGTCTAAATCTTATGTGCCGAAAGAAACGAGATGCAGGCTTGTTTACTTTAGGTTCCTATTGTCCCGAGCGATTCGCGCAACGGAATGGATAAAAACCGAAGGTGCTCGTTTTATTGAGAAACGGCCGTTTCTTTACACCGTCGCTTTGTTATTTGAAATGCCTCGGTCACCGGAATGTACCCATATGTTGCGGTTCGATCACGTGACGGTAGTGCAAAGGCACGTCCAAAGGCATTGCCGGTGTCACGGCACTGTCGATAAGTTATTACTGTCTGCAAGTGCGTCTGATGGCTCAATTCCTTATCGTCCGATCGCGCCAACGATTATGTTATACGCGGGATCAGAACTTTGATTACAATCGTCTTCTCGCCTCTGTCTCGCATTTGTCCGTCTCCCTCGGTTCTCACGTACTGCGCTCGCATCTCTATTTGTCTTGTGTCTCGCACTCACCCCCTCTCTTTCCACTATCACCTCCAACTCCTTGACAACTCTTTGAGATATTCAAGAGAGTTGTTACCCGAGAGATTTTCTGGTTGATTAAACACTTATGGTTTTAACAGTATTATTTTTTTACCTCAGTATAGACCACTGTCATCGGTGCAACTGTGAACACGCTTTTTCATGTATAACATTTACTATTCATCGATTAGTTGTTAGTACTTTTTGGTTTTTTGCCAAAAAGAGGAACCTGCAATCAAAAGCATCGCAATTGCGACACAGATTCGGACTTCTCATTGAAAAAGACATCATATAATGTGAAAAACAGAAGAAAAAATGAAAAAACATCAAATTCAAAATTTTCAGAGGCTATTTTCCGTTTTGCCTCCATTATTTTTCTACTTTTTCCTCCATATCTCCTCTCCTATTGGTTCTAGGGGTTAGCATGGGGGTTATTCTTAGTGTGCGACGCGAGATCTACCTGATGGTATGTACTTCAAAGCTGAATTCCGAAGTTGATTTTTTGATAAAAATTGAAGGGGTGGACAAAATACCGAAAAATCAACTTCGGCTTTCAGCATTGAGACATACACCAATCGATAGATCTCGTGACGCACATCAAGAATCACTACCTATGTTCGCCCCTACAATCATTAGGAGCAGAGGTGTACGAAAAAAAAGAGATAAATCACGTAATTTACCGAGTTTTACAGTTTCCACGCTATAACTTTTTTCCATCTTGGAATTTCGAAGCAAACGAGACACCATCTTATTCCGGACATTGAGACCTATCCAACGAGCTAAAGAACGTCGATGTGAATCAAGAAGACAACTTTCAGTTGCGGTTGAGATACAAATACTTTCAGTTTTATCCCCAAAATTTTTTTACTTTTTCCTCAATATCTCCTTTCCTAATGGCGGGAATGGTCAATATAGGGGGTGATTCTTAATGTACGTCGCGAGATCTATCGATTGGTGTATGACTCAATGTCGTAAGCCGAAGTTGATTTTTCGACATTTTTCCAAAGGGGTACCCCTTCAATTTTTTTCGAAAAATCAACTTCGGCGGACGACATTGAGTCATACACCATTGGATAGATCTCGCGACGTACATTAAGAATCACTACTTATATCGACCATTCTCGTCATTAGGAACAGAGATATTGAGAAAAAAAGCAAATTAGATTGGGGGTTATTTTCTCCCGAATTTCACAGTTTTCGTCCCATAACTCTTCCCCATTGAGGAATTCCAAAATGCACAAAGTACCATTTTATTCCGCGCATCAAGACCAATCCAACAAGCCACAGCACGTCAATCAGAAACAAAAATACGGGTTTTAATTACAATTAGAGTACCACTAGTTTCGCTTTTGAAAAAATGTTGAAAACTCAACTTAGCCTTTCAACTTTGATTTATATACCAATCGATAGATCTCGTGACGCACATCAAGAATCACTACCTATGTTGGCCCCTATAATCATTAGGAGCAGAGATATTCAAGAAAGAATATATAAATTATATGGTGGGGTCGTGATCTACCGAGATTCATAGTTTCCACGCTGTAACTTTTCTCCATTTGGGAGTTTCAAAGTGAGCAAGGTACCCTCTTATTCCGGACATTGAAAACTATCCAACGAGCTAAAGTATGTTGATCTGCACCAATAAGACGACTTTCAGTTACGATTGTCC
>JABFPT010001894.1:0-11552 GCA_022817245.1 Nixonia krombeini
CTTTAATATCAAAAATACCAGACCGGAATCAACGAAAGCAAAATAGGACGTAATTAACTGTTACAGTATCGGGACCATAAACGTCATTCACAATACCAGCCGCCTGGCTTGCATTTTCGCCTTTATCAAAGAAAAACGGTAAAATGTACCGAATTTTCCCTTTGTTGACTTCCATTTTTAACACCCTGTAACTCACAACTGAATGGACCAAACAAAAAACAGCAAAAGCATTTTTTTAGTGCGAGATGCCACCTTTCCAACGAGCATAAATCTGAAATAGTTTGATCGATACTTTACGAGATATCAATAATCACAGACATTTACCGAAAAAATAATGGATTTCTTGTTCCCCAAGCTAATATTTTTCAATTAATTTTTTACTAAGATGAAACTTTGCTTTTAAGTATTTTTCATAACATATTCTTATGAACACATTTGCATCATAAGCTGATATATGCACAGAATTAATTATTGTCCACGTATATGTGTATCAACATTACTGAATTAACTAAAATTATAAATTCTTTATGTACGCCATTTTATTTTTCGTTTTTTATGCATTTTGAAATACCTTCACCTCTATACAATAAAACCAAATGTTGATGATATAGTCCAGTTGTCCACTTGTTCGAGTGATACAAATAAGTTAGCTTTCCTTTCACACGTATAAATTAAACATGTGCTGTTCAAATGTTTGTTTTAATTACACGCAGGGTATTATGTTTGGCTGTTGAGATTATTTTTGAAGCTTCCTTGGAAAATTACAAAAACGACTGTTCTCACACTTTTCAGTCAGTTTTTACACCACCACGTTCCCTCGATTACATTTCCATACAAGCGAGTCGGTCCGACAGATTAAACCACCTTTCAAGACGACGCACTTGCTAAAAACCATTGTGCAACTAACGGCGTGATATTTAGAAGGTACGTAGTGATCGAAGTGACACCGATTTTTATCGTCACTATCGACCTTTCCATCGCGTTTCTTTCCGCATAATCGCATTTTTGCGTGCAATCGTACAAACCGATCTCCCCCTCCCCTCACCTTAATCCGCAAAAAGAAGCGTATCACGTTTCATGCATATTCAATGAGGCCGAAGTAGCCGAGTAATGAAATGGCGTGCCAGGAATAACATCGGCGGTCTGACCCAGTCAATATGTCAGTCCGTCACGGTGTCAACGATCGCCGCGATTTATCGATCTGCTAATTGTCTCGCAAGTTTGTAATTTATCCACGTGCGTTCGCAATTACTATTCTTTCAATTTTTTTTCCAGACCAGTTTCTCATCCTCACTCATTTTTTTATCTACGTGAATTTCCGTCCGAGCTCATTTTTGCCGATTCCCCTGCCGGAATTTCTCCAACGCTGCAGACACGTAATTAACCGTATTTGCCATCACACCCACCGTCAACGTTCAATTAATTAACCGATGGATCTGCGGGATTGGACGTAGCCTTGCCGAGGTGAGAAAATGAATCCTCGAAACTTTCGGAGATGTGAGCGATAAACGGCCGTGAACAAGCGCAACGAACGAGTTACATCGTCGTAAAGCGTGCTCGAACCGCCTGCAACAGGATCTTCGATGCGCGGGACCTCGCTATCGGTGTCCTTAAGGGCGTTCTATACGCGGTGATGGACAGCGGGGCGATGGTGGCGCCATCGACCGTCGCGAATGAAAGTAATACATGTCGAGATGCATTTTTTTCTAACTCTTCCTTTTACGTTACGAAAAGTGAACATCATTGATTTATTTACCGATATTCCGAGCGAACACTACGGATGTACAAAATTCTAGAAACTTTCTTGCGACCATTGTAAACGCACAGGACTTATTTCCAGCTGTATTCAATTATTTATTGCTTATTTTAACGTCACTGGTATAAATCTCGTCGGCGGCAGAAGCAGGTTCTGAGAGGCGGGTCACGCGTAAAAAAATCGGTTATTCGTGACCCGAGACGAAATCAGCGTCGATTAGGCGATTTCGCGCATTCCACAGCGAGTGACCGATCCTTGCGATTTCCATAACTCAAAGACCCTGGCTCAGAGTTCAATAATCCTTCGACTGCGGAAGCGTCGGCCCGGGGTAAAGCTGGTACCGACGTCGCGACCGCGCGACGCCGCGCTGCCGCTGCATTATTCATGAGGATGCTGTTGCCTGGAAATTGGCACGGTTGCAATAAAGCCAGGATTTCGTCCTGCTCGTCCTTGCGAGGTCTTCCACCCAGGGCGTCAACGGCCGCAACGTGTGACGCAAGGCGAGAGGCTCGAAATTCCAACCGGGATGCAACGTGTCGCGCGCGTCTTGGCAAAGTCGCCGGCGGGAAAGTTCTCGAGAGATTAAGTCACCTCTATATTCCGGCAGGGGTCGACACGGGGCATAATCGTGTTTTTAGGAGCGGTAGATCTAGTCGCGCGGTGTTTGTCAACGAGCAGGTGGCGCTGCTGATTCTTCGGGTCGAGACGCGAGGTATGTACGGCTGACGGGAGACATATTTGCACTCCTCGAACATCACCGCTGGGGTGATATTCGTTTTACGGGAATTTTCCGGTACGAACTGTCATATTTACACGATTTACCTACCGTTTGTAAGAAACATTACAAATTCATTATTGCTGATGCATTATTGTTACACTTTTGAATAGTTTTATAAATTATACATATACATATCGAATGTATTATTATGCAAATGAAATATATTTATTCTTTCATTGCGAATTTTACGTAATGATATCAACCATGACATGCGCGTAAAAATATAAAAAAATGTCCAAATTTTGTTTACCCTTTTGTAAATTTATTGGAGAATGTTATAGTTTATACAGTTGTTAATAAATTCATTACTAGTTTCTTTTCGTACAAACCTCGTGAATTTACTTACAATTTTCTGTATTATCAGGGGAATGTTATGCGATACAGCAAGTGTCGTAAACGTTTTAAAACAAAGGTGTTATAGGTAATAAGCTAATAAACGTTGGAGAATCTTCCCCTTTTTGGAGAATGATAATTGTTGTCAAATTTGAACATTCTTTTATCGTACGCCCTTTTAGCGGGTCGCATTCGTACTCGGTTGATGGCGTCGCGTTCTCGATCATAAAACGCATAAAATTTACGGACGACTGTTCGCATCATTTTATTTGTTTTTGATATTTCTTTTACGGCAAAGTGATATAAGAAGAATTTTGGGTTGCAAGACAGTTATCGTTTATTTATTCTCAGGTCCAAATAAGCTTACAGTAAATAATATACATATTTAATTGTACCTAAAATTACTGTCTTGCAACTATTCGTTATAAAAATATACAAAACTTGTATGAATATTCAAGAAACTAAATATTTTTTCGTCACTTCTCTTTGTTTGGTTGAACGTTTTAATCCGGACGAAAGATTGTTGAAAGTACACGAAAAAGAAGAAAGAGATGTCAAATAATGCCTTTTACGATGATGCCAAGAACCACTCTCGTTAGCACCGATTAAGCGTACATGTTTATGCTGAAAGATAACGCGAGCTGTGCAAGCGCAATAAACGCTTGTCTTCGTGAAATTTCATTCGCGGGCGTAGTTACGAAAACTGTCGACAAAATCAGGGAAGAAAGGCGGCGACGATGGAGAGGAACGTGCCACAAGAAAGTAGATTTCATTGTCCGAATCGGCATAAGTTAATTCACTTTACACCGACTAGAACTTTCCCCTTGTTGAACCAATATTATATTGAACACCAACCGTGAATTTGCGAGGGCAAGAGAATCATAATTTTCAGTAAAATATTCAAAAGCTAAATTTCGTATATTTAAATTTCGCGGCTTTATATTTTGCAAGTTTAAATTCAGTTTTAAAGACTACCGTATACGTAAACCGTTTTTCTATGTACTATTCATCCCGACAAATTCCGATATGTCGTTTTTTGGTCAACCTACCTATTTAAAAAAGAGTAAACTCAAATTTGAAAAAAAGTGGTTAAAAGAAATAAAGGAAATGGAACAAATTTGAAAACTGTTCTTCTTTATCTTTTTTCCTTTTCTTTGTTTGGCAAAAAATACTTTCCGACTTGTTTTATTTTGGAAACCGGTACTAAAAATTCGCATCGGCCATCCCCTCCTTTTCCCTTCGTCATACGCGGAACGGCTGCCTATATATAGCCGGCAATGTGATAAGTTCCGTTCTATTAATACCGTCGATTACCTCTCGCCGCATTTTCGTTCTTTTGCAGTCCTCGCGGACACTGACGCACGGTTCATTCGCATCCCCTTTATCGCTTCGTGCGGGACAATTTAGTGCAATCCGCGGCCACCGCTTCGAACATTATCACCCGCATCCCCTTTATCGCCACTGATACACGTTGCCTTACCGCGCAGGATTTAATGCGGTCCCTTACCCTCCTCTTGGGCATTCAAGTCTCCTTTAATGCGGGTGGCGGGAGATTTAAAACCAATCTCTTCCCTAAGTTCTGTGCTCATTTCGACAAACAACACGGAATAATTATCATAATCGAAGGTGATTAAGATGTTCCATTTAACGTATATTCATCGCTCGGTGCGTCACAGCGAGAAATTTAAATGCGAAATTTATTTTAAACACAATAATATGTTTACATAGTCAAAAATGCAACAAAGAATGTATGTAAGAACATTCGAAAAGCGCTTTGTCCAAAATGTAATTTTTAGTCTAATTTGAATATTTTCTTGACTTATCTTACCTTCGTAATTATTGGGTTGTTTGGAAAGTAGTTCCGTTTTTTCCCTATAGATGGCTTAATTATATTTCTTTTACAGCCAACTTCACACTTAAGTCGTATAATCATTACATATTTTGACAGTTGATGGAGCAAGGCTTGTCTGTGAAACAGTTCGATTGATTCTACGCTTTAGCTTTTGGTTGGTGCCTTTTCATGGAATATGGAAAATGAAAAGTAGCATTTTCGGCATATTTTACTTTTTTTCCGAAATTTTACTTTTTTATGGAAAAGGTGACAATGCTGTTGGGTCAAAAAAAAAATGGTCTGATCTGTACGCGGAAAATGTATTGACGAAACGCCAGTGCCAAAACTGGTTTGCAAAATTTCGATTCGGCAATTTTGATTTTGAAGGTGCACCAATTCGAACGTTCACGATCATTTGAAAAGCCTAGGTTTTACCTCAAAGCTCGGCGAAACGAAAAAAAAACGAAATGACTTTCCGAACAATCTAAAGTCTCCGCCATTTTTTGTGGCAAATCTAGTGGCAAAAACGGAGGAGACTTTTTACATCACCCAATATTCATGTACGTTGTACATTTTGTTGATAAAGATTACAAAATGTTTCACAGCGACACTTTGCATAAGCGAAAGAAAAAAAATAACTCGGGTTGGTCGTGAGAGTTGTGAAAGCTCGATGCCCGGTCGGGGTGAAACGAGATGCACGAAAAACGCGGCTGCTTGCATTCCGCCTGCCATTTTGCTTATGACGCAACGATTAATTTGTTAAACTGCTTAATAACACGGTGTAGCGAGGCTCGGTTGGATTCGATAATGCGCGTTGCAAAAACCGATTGCGCTCGCGTTACTTTCAGCGTAGGCATGTCCCGCGCATTGTCCGAATTGAGTTGGCGTTTGTTGCCACGAGCAAAGGTGGAACGAACCGACAAGCGATGAAAAATGGACGACTGCAATCAGTTTGATTGGAAATGGGTTAGGCTGAATTGAATTTCATACTTCCTTACACTTACGTCGAGTAAAGTGGTACGTTAATGTAGCGTTTTGACACGTGCGGTGGGTAATGTGGCACGTCAGGGGGGTAATGTGACATGTCAAGAGGGTAATGTGGTAGGACAAGGGGGTAATATTGTGCGCCAATTTTTTTCGTTCAATTTACTGTTAATACAAAAATATTAAATACATCTCCAAAATATCTGTCGGGTAATGAAGTCCGCGACGGGTAATTCGGCCCACACATTTAAAAGCGGTATCCGTCGCTCGACAACGAAACTTGTTCACGATGTTACTGATACTGAAATGCTCGTTTAGTTGCGTGTGCTTGTACTTGGAAACACGATCGATTCCTTTCGTTTGTCAAGGATGACAGCCTGGTTCTTTGTCGTCACGACCCGTGCGGAATCTCGGCCAGGCCGGAAGCGGTTCGCGTGGAATAAGTCAAGCCCGAGCCGACAAGATTTGGTGCAGTCGAGGCGAAGCTAAATTTCCCTCCTTTGTTCCCTCGTTTATCTCTTTGTTACATTTGCCAGTATCTCAAAAAAAAAACAACTTGGCGCATTTCAATTACTTCCCACCATCTTCGACTATTTCTTAATCGTTCTCATCGCGCAAATACAATTGTTTGTAACAATTAATACATACATTTATTATTTACCAGACAGTTATATACCGATTTTGCAACGAGTCTGAAGGAGGTCAATTGAAAACAACAACACGTAACAATTACTCTTGGAAAAAAATCCTAATAATACATCGTTCCGCGAAATGATACGTTTCGTTTATGATGCATAATCAGGGGTGAAACGGCGAGCGCGATCGGCCAATTGCTTCGTAGTGGGCGCCAAGTGGAACGGCCAGATTGGTCGGTGACGGACGTGGATATCGTGCTGCGCGTCGAAGAGGAAGTCTCTCGTTGCTATACAGGATATATATCAAACGAGGGACGCGTCACGTGGTTTCGCTGCAGAAGGATACACACTTGAATAAATCAGTGTCGTCGTGACGTTGCGATAAGAGTAACCAGTTAATTAAATCCCCTTTGTATATCGATGTGATATTCGCATTTTGTATTCACTTCCCACCGCGATGCTTGTCAGCCTTGTCCTTTTTGGCGGATTAGAAAACGCGGATTAGCAAACGGCGCTTTTACATCCTTCGGCCATTTGCCCATTTTCGCACCACATTTTCACACTTTGACGACATGTTTTCGTACGCTCAAGTCGCGTTTCCTCACTTCTGTGCCATCTACGTTAAACGGTCCATTATGGTTAACAATTCGCGGACGGTCTGCGTCATAAGTGCGAGATACGCGGGGACACTCGTTAATTAAAATAATTGATACTTTCGGTGATTTGCCGTCAAACGAACGGTTATAATGTACACCGCGTGGAGCATAAATCACCGCACCGGCCAGTCCGCAAATTCATACGTACAGGCATCGCGCTCGAGCAGCGAAGGAGCGACAGAGAGCAAGGGGTCGGCAGGAAAGAGAAGGAGAAAATTATCGCTGCGTCCAGGCTTGCAAATTAGTCCCGAGTGTGTAATTACACGTTGATTTGTATCGTCGTGCGTGTGCCGACAGTGAGACTAAGTTATTATCAAAAGTGGAATATATGAAAATGCTGATTAAAAGGTAAAGACGTGCGAGTGGCGTGCAATCGGAGTGTACTCGGAATGACGCCGATAATGAAATTTATGAAAGGCGTACGAGAGCTCTGGCTTATGAATAAAAATGTACGCGTTTGCAAAGTGCGTACGGTCGAGACGTTCGTTTCTCGGCGATGCTTAAACGAGTAATTGCACGCGTGTGGGGAGTTCGAGAAAAGAAAGCAACAGTTTTAAATCATTTCGATCGAGAAATGGGAGGAAACGTGAAGGAAGTATTAAAATTGGTGACGAGCTATTGAAAGATAACTTAAAAACGCATTGAAAACGATTGACGCGAATTTAAGCAGATCGGAAAAGTGACTTTTTGTCGAAATTAGAGATTTTAAATTCTAAAGAAATTTATATTTTATAAAGAGATTTATATTTGTCAAAGCAATTTTTGACACTTGGCATTAAATTTCCCGGCAAGCGTTGTTTAACCAGTACATTTGACCGATAGAATCGCGTACGGAAATTTGTCGGAAAAATGTGTTTTCGTTCACAGTTTAAAATTGCTCAGTGACGAACGCCAACCGAGTCATAGTGATTTGCATTCTCGTCGCCGTGGTAATTCAATCAATCTAATGTCTCAATCGCTTGACAGCCGCCGCTTTATCGAGTCGAATGTTTATCGCGTAGTCATGAGCAGAGTAGGATGTAATGACAGGTCCCCGGTAATGCACCAATTTTGATGCAGCGACCGCGGTCACCCGGTAAATGGCAGCACGCTCTTACTGTCATTGTATGCTGATTTCCAGAGGCCGGTAATTCGGCTTCTGCATCGCATTCCGACGAAGCGGTTGGGGCAGTCGCGATTTTGATTAAGAGAAAAAAAGAAAAGGAGAAGCGACGCGATTAAAATAGAATTTGCATAAGACCCGAATTGCAATAAAACACTGAGGAACGTTAAAACAGTTTCCGACCGTTTTGCCAGCCGCTCTTTAATTAATCGGTATAAACAAATTTTATTTCCTGGACGGTCCGTAGTGTGTTTATCATTTGCAATGGAATTTTTATTGAACGGATAAATGGCGCGCGTTGGCGAGATCCGAGAGGAGCGTGTATCGAGCCCCCTCGCGAATAAATTATGCATTCCGTTATCGAGTGTACCGTTATCAAGTGTATCATTACATTATACGTTTCGTTTTAGCATACTGCGATGGGCTTGTTCCTCAGTTTGATCTAAAAACATGGTCCGGAAGGGACGCGGATCTCCCGCGTGGAAAACCTACTCGCCTTCCGCATTGCCGGCGGCGGGAAAAAATGGCTGAAAGTGCGGAAGACGCGATATCTGATTTTAATAACGCTCGCTTAATTAATTTACGATGCGTAAATGTTTGCCCGATTTGCTTAATGTAACTGTGCGGCCGTTGAAATTTTCATTAATAACGCATAAATTGCACGGGAGAAATTGCCAAGTTTGCTATATTGATGACACTGTTACGACCAACGGTTTACCATCTAACTATTTATGTAATTTAGCGAAAACGATTATCGACACATTTCTTTTTACCCGATACATAAAAACTGACGTATATGTACGTCTGTTTACATTATACATTAATTTTACTATTTTAATCATATTTTTATCGACGCGAAATGTGCTGACAAGTTATCTTTTTTTTTATCAAAATTGCTTCATCTATTCAATCGTTGTGAACATTCGGATTCAATTTGCACGTTAAAACGAGCATTTTTCACGTTTCGTCATGCAGTACTGATTATTTTTACTTTTCAGCATCGAGCGTTGTTACGATGACGAACCAATTAATTAGTCGATAATTTCATGTAACGAACCGTGTTGTGTACGTACCGACAATGAAAAGCAGTTGATCAGAAATTCATTACTCAGCTGAATCGTTGGCTCAGTTATTTTAACGAATTGCATTAGATTTGTTATTCTCCAATTAAAATACTTTACCGCGGTATGCTTCGATCCAAATAAAATCACAATCAACAATCGTCTTAATTTATAGCCTACGTTTAGTAAAATTAAGAAAAAAAAATGATAGAAAAGAATATTGGCCTAATTAAGTAAGCAACAAAATGTGATGTAATCTAACGAAGTGTAGTGGTAGAACTGGTAAAATATTTTAGAATTGTTAAATGATATATACATCTGTTAAACAATAATTGGCAGTGGTAAATAATACAAATAAATAAATTTTCATGTATAAACAAATTATTAACTGTCACAGTCCATGGTATTGCACTATCGTACAAGTTCCTTTGGAACGATATTTAATTTATTAGATCTAGAAAGACATTTGCAAGCAGTGACTTATCGGATTGTTAGCCGATCAGCCGACTGAAACGAAGACTTCCAATTAAAACCGACTGATTCATTGCAGACGCGAAGTTGCGCGTGCATTTTAACCGCAATTACCATAGTGTTATACCATTCAATTAAAACATCACGCTTTATATCATTCCGATAATAACGTCGTCGGACCATTTGATGGTTAATTCAAATCCCTGCAAATAGTGCGGAATAATTGTCTCGAATTGTATCCTCTCGAGTGTTACTATTTCTCATATAGCGAAAAGTGGTCGTTTGAAAAACATCATCGAATTTTCGATTTTGAAATATCGAAAATAATGAAAAATAATACAAGCAAACGCGTCCAATTTCGATTAATTAATTTCGCGCATTTCGGGTTAATTAACTTATCCGGCATTTGTCGAATTAATTAATTTATCCATTGTTATCGGCCGATCGACCGGCATGAAAAAGGGATCGATTACCATCGGCGAACGTGAGATCGCGGCTCCGATGACAATCGCGGAGTCACGCGCGGTATGGCGTATTCGGAATCTAGCGATGAGCCGATTAATTGCTTCTCGATTAATCCCGGCAATCCCGAGCGGTGAGACGAGCGCCGACATCCCGGAATCCTCGCAGTGGCTCTCGCGCATGCCAAGGCGAAATGCTGGGTTCGCGAGCTCGTCACTTTCGGAATCCCGACGAGGCTGCGTCGGACATTCAGCGCGAGCCGTGCATAAAATGTCCGCCGTGGAAGCGTAGCATTTCACAATTTCTAATGCCAAGTCGCGGTTTGCAGGATCCTCGACTCTAGACGAACGATGTTACGTAAATGCAGGTGAATAAGTCGTATTGAATTTATAATTTGTACCGCGCGTATCGTACATTCGTTTATTTCTCGGGAATTCAACATTGACTCATAACAGAAGATAAAAATAACGAGAATACTTATTTTCACGTTTAATTAACGTTTCAGTAACGTACCATTTACGTTTCGGTAATTTTTTATCGTCGTTTCATTAACGTCTCTTTGACGTTCCATGGACTTTGTATTGTAGTTTTGACGATCAATTTACGCTTTCGGAAGAACTGGTCAAGAGTACGAATGCATGACAGTCAGTAAAAATAGCAAACTTTGCAATCCTTTTTTTCATTACGCGAACAGTGTATATTGAAATTGTGTAATGATTTTCAAATTTTAAATTTTAATTTCTGCTTTCGATCACACTTTTAAAGTTAGTTTAATGGAATTTCATAGCAAGTGCAGATTTTGACAGCTGATGATTTTTTTGCCTGATGAAATATATAAATTATGTGAAAACTTTTCGCAAAGGTTGCAATTTACATTTCGATAATCAATTGATTGAATACTGCTGACAGAGACAAAGCTTTTTACCCAACGCATAGTTTGACTAAATTGTCTGTTTCTTGACAAAGAATTTCATCTTGCGGTTGAAACGGACTATAAAATGAAAGGGTTATTTATTAATGTTGAACTTCCAATGAAGTTGGTTCATTAAAACAACCAAGTCGCGGAATGAATAGGTATTGCAATTACTGTATAATTATTAAAAATAATGCTTACTCCACCGCAAAATGAGTTGCGTACAAAGTTTCATTTTGTAATTTCCGCGTAGCGTAGTAAAATAATTTGATTTGCAACAATTATTATTAAACAATGTACAATGTAATAATATATATAAAATAAACATTATTAAACAGAACGTCAAAATCATTACCCAATTTTTCAAATATTTAAACGAAATGAATCAAATTAAGAAAATTAGTCAAGCCAAAAGTCAATTCTTCTTAAACGAAGAGTAAAAGTGTAGAAGTATTGTTAAAAGGGAATACAAATTAAATGTTTCCTTTTCAGATCGGAACCGTTCAGGTAGTCAAGAAAGAGTACAAAATGCTTATCACCTGTCACTTATTATCGCTAAAACCGAGCTTC
>JABFPT010001895.1:3244-17485 GCA_022817245.1 Nixonia krombeini
TCACTCCCCCCGTTCTCACTTGCTCCCTTTTGCTAGTCTGTCTCCGACTCCTCTTTGCGATTTCTTTCATTAGAGGGAAAGATTGAGAGGGGTTCGGTGACAAGGGAGGAGTAGGTGGAGGAGGAGAGGAAGGGGGAGGGCAAGAAAGGGAGGTAAACCACCTCCCAAGTGGCGAGGCAGCCTCGACCATCGACTCTCCAGGGCCCGAGGAAGAGTACGTCCGCTATGCAAACGATAAACGTTCGTCCCTGCTGAGATGTCTCAGGGAGGCGTATTAAAGGAGGACTGTCACCGCCGCATTTCGAACGCGTCTCTTCAGCGTAAACGCATGGAAATGCCGAGCGGCCGTACGGAAGCACGTGCATGGAATGGCCGCGTTGAAAGGTGGACGCGATCGCGGTGAAAAAGTGGAGAACGAGGCGTCGAGACCGGCTGGGATGCATTCCCGTTCGGAGCGCGTGTGACCGGAATGTAGAACGGCAGGAAATTGATCCACGAACAATCGTGGCTGGATCGTCCTCTTGTGACAGCTTCACCGACGCCGCCGAGCCGGTGCCATTCTGTGGCCACACGTAACTACTTTGGCCCGACCGCGCGCTCATTAGCATCTTCGGCTTGTCCCTATCAACAGTCACGCTGCTGTCAAATAGTCCGATTGCTCGTCGCGGTCTTCGTTCTGGTTATCCAATTGTAAATTCCCTTCCACTTCGAAATGCCTTGTCTTGTCGTTATCCCTGTTGCATCGTTATTAAACAGTGGAAAGCTGTGTCAATTTTTCACGACACGACAAGTCTCTTGTTCACTTTTCATCGAGGTTTGCTCGAATGTTGATAAAAACCTCTCTTACAAAGCTTGTTCGATATTGGAATTACAATCACAACCGTGATATTTCGTAATAGTGATTGCCGTAATGATGACAAAAGTAGTAGGTTATGGTGGTGGTGGTAGCGATGGCAGCGGCAGCATAAAAGCAATGGTAGAGGTAATGCTCTTCATAGTTACGAGGGAACTCATTCATAAAGAGAGAATATCACGATCAGCGGAAATAAAAGAATATGAGGCTTTAAAGCGTCTTACTGGTACTATGAAAAATTTGAAGTGAAACTTGCTGTCAATATTTACAGAAAAATTCTATTTTGGAAGACAAATCTTGTAGATAAATATGGAATTTTTCTCAAAGCACATCGGAACAAAACAGACATTACTTTTGCGATATAACCACAAGCACCAGGATTTATTTTCCCTTTTTGTATGTGTATTATATGGCGAAATCGCGTGCAACACCGACGACGATATTGTTTGTAACGTTTCATAATGGAAAATGATAACCCGTTAATTAGTCGAAAGTAGCACATTTATACACAATTACCTCGTATGAATGAAAAGTTATCCCTCGAAAAGAATTAATAACAGAAATTGCGAATACATATTCACGGTTAATGATTTCCCGCAGTCCCCTTGAGAAATATGTCCCTCCGTTTTCCCGTGGTCGAATTGTTGTTCACATTCATAATGAAATGAAACAAAAGCGAAGCGCAGTCAAATGTCGTATCGGTGTGGACGCTCGACTCCGAAATCAAAGACACCGTAGTGACCGAGTAAAGCGGTATGAGTCGTATGGGAACGTCCTTTTACCTGCCCTCTTGGTCTCCAGACACATGCCATTTCCGCGTTCCGTCACGTGTGACCCAACTGCGAGAATGACGATTTTCTTGGTCAACGAATGACCACCTCTTTCTTTTTGCGTCGACACAACCGGTGTAAGAAGATGCGATACGTACAAGTAAAACACTGAATTGTTCAAGTTTGCCAATCGTATTGTACTTTCCGTAATTTTTAATTACACATAACGGTCATATTGTTTGAAGTGCGACAGTGGCAGAGCCATTCTTAGATACCATACCGCACTTTTACATCCTTTTCTATTACAGTCATTATCATAAAAATATAGTGGATATAAAGTATTTCGTAAAAAAAAAAATAAAAGTTTCTCATTTTTATGAGCAAAGATGTAAAATGATAATTAATTCATTACGAGCATTTTCAAGTTTTAAACAATTTGTTATTTCGTCCGTGTATAAAATGTAAGATAATACACTTTTATAAGCGTAAATATTTGTATATAAAATATTACATGTCACATTATTTGCAATTCGAACAATAGAAATACCCTTCCTATATTCATTCGCAAATACTTGCGGTTTGTCAATGGCAGAAATATGAACTTTTCCGCTTCTTTATTTTGTAACTTCAGTAACACCTATTCCGTAATGACATCAGGCAATTGTTTCTATATTTTTCGTCTCAATGTAATTGTTGTCAGTAGAAGTGATAGCGATGTGTCTAGTGATAAATATATATATATATACACCCTTCAATCTGATTATTCTTTTTTGGAGCATTCAGTTGCAATTGTACAAATTGTTGTATAAATTCTATTCGTGCCAAGGATCGGTCAGCGGAAAGAGATAAGTACAAATTCGCGGATCTACAATTTACCCTTTATGATCACGACAATTGCGCGAAGTCTAGGCGCGACAAATTTTCGTTTCTTCGTGACAACGTCATCGACGAGTTGATCTGAGAAGCGCCTTTGTAGCCCGTACGTAGTAGGTACAAGTATACGCATATATAGGCGGCGGCGGCGATGGCAGTTACGTTCGCACAAGGGGGACGAGCGTCCTCGTAAAACAGGGTGTGGAACGTAGACCTGAATACGATACGAGCAAAAGGGAGCAATCCCGCGTGTCGTCTGTGCCTCGATGCTCGCGCGGGCAGTTCTGACTTTCGTCGAGTCGCGCGAAAATGACCCATCGGCGCAATTGTACAGAGCCAATGAAATGTTTGCATTGCCCGATAAAAGGCCGAATGTAGAGTGCGATGACGCGATCGGGCCGCCGCGATAAAGCAATGGCGCGCGCGTGTACCTTATGGCGTTGAGGAAGAGAGGGCGAAGCTGTGATTGAGTAAGGGCTTTGACTTTTGGTTCGAAGATTTTGGATTCCGAGGGTTTTCGTTGAGCCAGTCCCGCTGATCAACGAGCAAAGAAAGGGAAAAATACTATTTCAAATGTACACTTACTCTATAGTATATTTCATAAATATCAGTTGCATCGTCGATTTGTACATCCCAACTGTACGTATGTATGGACGTATTTCGCACGATGACGCATTACATATGACGGGACAAATCGCAGTCGCGTTGTCCGCGTTGATAACGATACGCGCTCTCGTGCGCGCGAGCGTTGGAGCGCCGAAGAGGTGAATGAATCGTGGATAAGGCCAGACTCGCGAGCCTCGCAAACGCCGCGGAAATGGGGCCAAACGTTTCCCATTTCATTCAACCCGTGTGTCACTGTCGCAGCGCCAAATTACCATTTCCACGTCGTAACAATTTTATAATCAGTCTTCCCATCTGCTTTAGTACTCACGAATGAACTTTTGCTCATTTCTTCTAAAATGTTCCTGGAATTTTATTCTCTGAATGTATAGGCATTTGTTTGACTTTGAATTTTCCTTGTTGTGTAGCCGTGCTGTGATATAGATGTAAATTGGTTAGCATAGACAGACCATTCGGGACTCGCCGTTCGAAAAAATGGTATTCCGTTTGATTTCAAAAGTCAGTCCAATGTAATTTCTCTAGTCATTCTTATACCGTGCCATTTTTTCAAGCGATCAGTTTCTCTTCGGTATTACTCTCCCTGTTGTCGTCGTCACCATCGCCACGTCAACGTCACAAGAGCAACAATGGGACGTGAAAACGTGAAACTAAAACACACCCGAAGAATTTGACTACTCCCCGTTCGGCCCAGTTTCCGCGCACGATTGCTCGCTAACAATCGAACGAGTTCGTTGTCTCTTCTGCCCACTCCTTCCCGGTCATTCTGATCTCTCTTTTTTCTCCTTTTTCTCTTTTACATTTTCTGCTTTTCAGAGTCGTTTTCATTTTCATTTACTTCTTTAACGCTATTTTACTCTTCTTCTCTTTTCCTGTTCCATCACCCTTTGATCTTCCTTTGATCGCCGTTACCATCAGCTGATATTGCTGTTATCAGCGTTGCCACTATCGCTAATGTTTCTACTGTTACGAGTACTATTATCTCAATGCTTCTGTTTCTTTTGCCGTTACCCATGTTTCGCTATCACGTCACACAGCTTTATAAATAGCTCGAGTACGCGGTTATATTTAATCCTGACCTTCGCTTTTTAACCTAACACGCCCCACTTTCCTCGTTCCTCAAAAATACTACCCACTTCGTTTTCTCACGTCTTTTCTTCGCACGCAGGCGTATACGCTCGCGTGATTTTGCTCGTTTACACGATTTTCACGAGGAATCGCGCTTTTGCGATATGATTACACAAGTTTCAAGTGCGGCGGAATGCGACGACCTGTGACTTGATCGTAGGGGGAAAAGCGAGAGCAGAAGGGGAGAAAACAAGACAAACCAAGACGGGGAACAATCTCCGAGAAGCGAGCGACCGGGACAACGGCGGGGATTGGCGGCGACCAGCGTGGGAGCCGTCTTTTTGCATTTTTGAGCAGTGTGTCGCGTGCTATTTTCAATTGACTTCCAACTTACTCTTTATCAACTTCGCTTCGTTAGGTTAGTAGTCGCTTTTGTTTCTTCTCGGTTCTCTTTGTTAAGGCGAGTCGAGAAGAAAGTGCGACCTTGAGTCTCGTCAGTCGAGCTTCGGTGAACCGATCTACAGTTTGTTCGAAATTCACTCGTCGAACTTCTCCGAACACTCGCATTTTCACTGGGTCGTCATTTTCTGATATCGTCTGTTAGGAAAGCGCTTAGATTTTCAGCATAAGCATATCTCAGCTGGAATTCATTTTAGCCGTTCGCGTTTTTGATAGTTCGATAAAAATAAGCATATTCCAGCGACGACTTACCGGAATAACTCTACGACCCTGACTCCGTTTCCTGTGCTTCCTCCATCGCGTTCAGCGAACCATGGGGCAGGGTACAGGAAGGAGAAGAGAGATGGGAAGATGGAACGAAGAGGTTGCTTATCAGAGTTCAAACGTCGTTATCTAATTAAACGGAATTTAGGTTACGTATCACGAAACGTGCCGAACACGTCAGTACTATTCGGAGCGTTCGGAACGTTCATTCAGGCGAGATACAAGTTTGCGCCGAGCAAACAAACGTCGCTAATGAGAGCGCTCATTCATCCGTGCGGGATCAGTTTTTACGATAGCGCGGAGTGTGGAAATAAGCGGCATTATTCTCCCTACGCGCTCTCCTCCTCCTCCTCCTACCCCCACCTGCTTGTGTTCCGTAACGCCATCCCCCCTCTCCCACCTCACGTTGCCGCCTGCTTCAGCCGCACACCCACGTTTTCCATCGCCTCAAACTCCTTGTGGCACAGCGCGGTTGTTTATCCGTGGCTGCGCGTTCCGCACATGCACACGAACTGAATTTTTGACATGGCGTAATTAACCACAGAATGACGACGCTGCGCGGGCACGCGCGTACGACACTACGCCACGACGCAATCGATGAATGAACGTGGTACGCGAGTTTGCCACGAGTAAAGCGAACGTCACAGTCGTTCGTCTTATCGCCCTCTTTCCGTCCTTCCCTCCCCCTCCATTTCCGATGTCTGGCCTTCTGACCGCTGCGGCCGATGGAGTTGTTCGAACGCGCACTCGTCCGCATCGAACCGGTAACCATTGACGGTGATCGGTGTAACGCAGTTATGACACGTATTTAGATTTTCGCGCTCGTCGCAAAATCCTCTTTGTCGTTAACAAAAAATCGATTTATGCCGGTTGTTGGCGAAAGAGCGTTGGATTTAATTGCAACGTGTAAGAAAATGCGCTCGCTTAAACGCGTAAGAACAACAGTGCCAACGGTTATGTCGAGTCGCAACGTACGCAATACCAGAAGAAACGACTGGTCGTTACTTCTCGGCCCGATTGAAAGCAACTCAGCTGGGACTGACTAATTATTTTCACAGTGTTGTATTATTACACATGAATGTACGATAAACTTGTATGCAGGCTAAATATAACCATTCCTGCCATTGCGAACAACAATACGTTAGGTAGCATCGTTTCGTGAAATCTGTAATCTGAACGAGGAGCGGTCCAAGCACTGCGGTGACGGATGAAATATCCCGATGGCGATGTCGAGGGATGCGTTAAAGCGAAATTAACCCGTAAACTGTCAAATGTCGTTTTTTGACGTTTTTGAGCGGGTCAATTGTATATATAAACAAAAAGTCGTGTAACTGTATAATTATTTTTGAATTATGTTTTAAAGTCGCAAAATGGGCATCGCGGCAGCTAATGGGCTAAAATCGACGAAAAAGGTATACGATGCTGATGTAATCGAGTGTATTGATTACCCAGTATCGTAGACATTTGCAGAAGTTAGTCTCATTAGTTACGATCTGTTGGTCTCCGCTGCTATTTTAGAGAACAAAATGATTTCGTCGCAACAAGCCAAAGATACAATTTGACATTGAATCGAATTACGGTGTAAAAATTAAGGCAACGGGTAGACGTTAATTGCTTCCAGCAAATTAATTCTGCAGCCGTTGAACATGCCAGTGGTAACAACGGAGCAGTTCTATCGAAATACTCGATTTTGTTACGGAGGAAATAGGTTGGTGACAGGCAGAGGCAAGGGCATGAGAAGAGGCTCGTGACGCGCTTGCTCGCGTTGTATTTTCCGTATTTTCATTCACCGCGCTCTATAAATGGAAGACACGCGTGTGTATACCATAGAGCGGCTGTTACGCGACGACGGTGGCAGCGTTCGTTACGTAATTCCACTACGCAACATTCCCGTTACCGTTGGGCAATTAAGAACGCTTTGTAAACAGAATCGGGTTATGCGAGGAACATCTTGCCGTATCCCTACTCGCCCCGATGCTATTTCGTTACATTTTCCGATCGGTACCGACGTGTTGGAATAGTTCCTGTTTCTTTTTTTCTTTAACGGTCGCGATGGGAGTCGCCGTTGTTTGGCGATAACACCGGTGCCAGAGGCAGCGGCGACAGGCCCCCTTCCCCCGTGTCCCTCAGCCGTATGCCTTTACACACGCGAGCACTCGTACGAGATCTTGGCTCGTCATGCGATACACACAGCGGAGCGTACGTATGTACGGCGGTGTAATCAATGAATGACGACGGTGTGGCGCGGCGTGCGCAGTGACCGTGATGACTTTCCTTACATCCGCCGTTCTTCCCCCGACCGCGCTCTATCTGCCTCCTCCCCTTGCAATGCCACGCTCGCTCTTCATCCTTTTCAACCCCCTTCTCCCGCAACCCCTCCTTCGGCTCGAGCCTCCTCGGCGACCCCTCGAGCACTACCGCCTCTCCTCCTCTTTCTCCTCATCCTCCTCATCCTCCTCTAGCACCACTGCCTCTAGTACGCAACATATTACGCGCGCTGCGTACGCTGCTCGAGGACTACGTTCGACTACAACTGCGACGTCGACGAGGAGCAGGAGGAGGAAGTAGTGGAGGTGGAGGAGGAGACGACAGAGAAGGAGAAAGAGTCGATGGTGGTGAAGAAAGACTATGTCGACGACGGCGCAGTATCGATCGCGGGCGTCGGCATAGCCGCCGAACGGTGGCGCCCTCGTCGCGGCCGCATCGTCCTCCCGTAGCCACTCGGCCGCTCGTCCACCCGGCCATCCACGCGCGCCCATAGCCGAACGTCGTCGCGACGATGGCCTAAGTGGGGTCGACGGGGCGAGGTGGTGATCTTGGGCGCGGAGGTGGCGGCGCTACTGGCGGTGGCGCTGCAGGTGGTCGTGGTCGTCGCGACGACGGTGGTGGAGACGGCGGTGGCGGAGGCCGAGAGCTCGCATCGAGAGCCACTGCACCGTCGCCAGCGCCGCCCTCCCGGCGTGCCTCTTGCCTCTGACGCCCGCCACACGTTCGCCTCGCATCAGAGCCAAGCTGCCCCTCACCGCCCGCACCCACGCCCCCCCCTTGCGCTCAATGGCGCTTTGAATCGGCGACCGACATCTCGGGGAGCGTGACGGTGCCTTTGTCGCGCTGTCAAAACACATTCCGGCGAATCTCGGTGCGGCAGTTCGCCGCGAGTCGCGAAATAACATTGTTATCCGCGGAGAGAGGCCAATGTCGCCCCTTTGTTCGGGTATTTGTGCGCGCTATAACACGCGACTGGAATATGCACGGCAATTTGCCAAAGTTGCGCCTCGCGGTGAACCTTGAACGTCGGCAATTAGGCGCAACGCGTGTTTCGTCACGCGCTACACAGAAAAATCGGTATGTGCGCGGCGTATGGAAAGATGGAGCCGCGGTTGGTGTTCCCTGTACAACGAGCAGGGCACGAGGGCAGGTACCGTTCCATAAATATTCAGGGACGAGTCGCGTGAATATTCAGCCGCAGATGTGGACATTTCGACGATTGTTCGCGAGTGGAAGACACGCCGGGTATGACGAAGTCGGCTGTGAACGCGGAGGCTTAATAAGACGGGACATGCGCGGAGAAATGGAACGAACGTTACATCGCAGACAACGATATTCCGAAACACCGTTTAATCTTAGTCCTTATACGACAAATGGAACAATAAAGCGATAATCAAACGGCAATCGTTAGCGGAACGATCGGTCGAAGTACCTCGCGCCGTTTAAAAGAGGGCCATTTTTGTGACATTTATTTGGGGAAGTAATTGTCAAAGTGGCGTTTCGCGAATTGTTTATTCCGATCGGATTGTCTCGCAGTGGCGGGTGAAAAAAAGAGGGGGAATGTTATCCGGGCAATAACAGTACCACGCGCGTCTAAACAGCGGGAAACGTCCGGTCGGGCGAATCAGAACGCGGCGGCATTGCAAAAAGCGGCGAGAAAAAAGTGGTGAAATATTTTCGCGAAGATAAGTCGGATAAGGGGTTTGTGCGAAAAAGGAGAAAGACGGAGCTCTGTTTTATCGCCTGCACGCATGACGTCTCCACCGGAGACCCTCGTGGCCTTTTTTTGCCCGTCCGATCCTCTCCTTCTTGATACCTGCTAGTGGCCAGCCGCGAAAATGAGGGATGGCCCGGCCGTGCGAGAATATGCTCGTAAAGGCGCTTATAAAAGTCGCGTATAATTAGATTCGTCTCTCCGACGCACACTCGTGAATACTCATTAGGTCTATTTATGCCGACTCCAGGCGGGTTCGTTTGATATGCCCAGTCAGCATTTTGGAGCCGGCTCGCGCTCGTATGCGTGCCGGGTATTATAACCGAGATGATATCGATACGTGTTAATAATGCCTGAAAAATGAACGGACGCTATTCAACATGCCCGCCAACGATTTTCGCTCTTCTCGCAAGCTCTGCAAGTCGTTCACCATTAACCGAGTAATATACACAAATTTTGTAAACGAGTTTACACCGAACCTTACATTTTCCCCTAATTTTGTTTTTCTTGAACACAGCGTGGAAAACGACGCCAAACTATTTTCCATCGGAAAACGTGTTATGTGAAACTCTCGGTAATTATTGGCTCGGCAAGAAAATAATTTCGGTTTTTAGCGCGAAATAAAACGAGAAAAGCCGAAATTACTATCTTGCCAACCCAATAAATACTCGAGTTGACAATTCATTTTGACAATCGCTTTAAGAATATTCTACATTTTTACGTAGTATTTTACACAAAATGGTCAGGAGTACAGAAAAGACAAGTGACAATTTTCTCAATCAGATCGTGACTTTTCTTCAGCCATACGCTACTTTCTAATTTATAGTAGTCGTCGGTCAGTTGTGCATTGCAAAAGGTGCAAGTCAAAATTGCAATTTTTTTCCCACGGTGGGTGTAAACGCCAGGTGGAAGTAAATTCCATGGAATAAATCCCTTCCCAAGGTCGATTATTCGGGCTATTTGTCGGCCGGATCGTGACAGAACCAGGTGAATGAGCATAATTAAGAAATTATTTAATTTATACTTCACCCTCGCACGCACGCGCGCGCGCACGTCCGCCTCGATCGGCGAGTACCGGCCGATCGACTTCCAACTACTATCCAGATAACTTTTCACGTTTATCGAGTTTCGTCACGTGATCAAATCAGAATAATTATGTAGAATATTGCGAGTCGAGTCTAATTCTTATCAGCTCTCTCGTCTCGAGATAGCGAGCGGGAGAGCGCAGCCTGAGTTAAGCGGAGATAACATTTACGATTACAATATCGTTCGAAATTGAAGACTGTTTACAGATTTTAATTAGGCTTAATTTACATGGAAAACGCATGAGTCGCTGGCTTTTCCCCCGCAATGAAACTTCAACGGTGAGAGGCCCGAGTATTACGTTACATGTCAATTAACAACGTCGTTCCGACTCGTCTCAATTTATCTTCGTATCGGCCACCCCGCAATTTTCGATTTTATTCAACAGGTGCAATTAGCGCGGTATTCATTTTTCACCGAGTGATAATCATTTGGTGAAACGACCCGCCGCACCGGCTGTAAAATAATATTCGCGATTTGATAAGACAGTGCGAAATGTGTGGAAATACGAAATATTCACTAATTAATTGCGATAATCAATCTGTGCATTTTTATGTAGTGTTTTTTTATAAGTGACTCAAACTGCGCGCGTATAAATGGTAATACCAGAAATGATCACGAAATGTAATTTGTGTTGTTTTAATTTCGATTCGAGCGTAAATAAATCAAATTTGTGTGGGTAAACGTATGTTCGAAAAATGAGTTTCACAGTAAATAGAAAAATTACTTCTGACATAACGTTGTATTAGCGAATTTCATTGCAGATTTTCTTACGGGAAATATTTATAAACTGATAATTATTCAATTATCGTATCGAGATGAAATTAATTGAGATTAGCAATAATGTAAAAACGTTGGTAGCTTGTTTAAATATCATTACACGAACTATATATATATATATATTATACATAAAAGCTATCGCACAAACTGTATAATTAAAGATGCGAAAGAAACAACATTGCATTTTTAATCAGCGAGAAAAACCGACTTGTGTCATAAGTAATGTGACAATTTATATTTATTATACCCAATAATGAATACGTAATTTTAAAAATTCTTATTAGAAAAAGATTATTGTTCTTTTTGGACAATTTACTCGGCGTGTTCGAAAAAAGACAGCAAATGTATAATTGTTATTATAAAAATATTCAGTATATACGTTATTACAAATAAAATTTTCTCATTTTTGAATCTTGTTAAATATTTGAAAAAAACGTTCAACTATTGGACGTGTATTTTTCGCAATTTGGTTTACCGGTCAATGCAATTTCGCTTTCGAGGCTGATATTATTTCGCTTCGTTAATTTTCGTACCAGCCGCGTTGATAGTCACTTGTACTCACGACAAGTCTCGACTATTATATGCACATGTCGGAGAGAGACGTAAATCAGGCGCGATTTTCGGTAGGTCAGGAACGCGGTTAGCATCCTAACCTAATCCGTTTGCTTTTTGTAAAGCCACCGAGCATCGTCAATTAGTTTGTCGAAATCCGGTAAGTCCGGTTTTTGAATTTGCCGCCAGGTTTCCACGGTGGGATTTCGTTCCCGTCGCGCGAAGCGGCCGACTCCGGCTTATCGATGAGAAACACACTTATGAGATCATTACAGCTCGCGTATGTAAATGCGTTTTTTCGCAACACGTCTGTCCCGCGCGTAATTCTTGTGATTTTCTTTGCTCGTCTCGGATGCCCATTACGGACTACGCCCCGCGCTGGATAAAAAGCGAATCCCTGAAAGACTCACGGCAGATTTATTCAGAAAAACAAGCGATACACGGTTACATTTTTGCGGAAAGGAATCATCGATATTTCCACCGTTTAACGTGATCAATAATTTATAGGTTAACACGTGTTTCACACGCTTGTTCAGCGCCTCCGCCGCAGAGAACGAGAACAACGTACCTGCATCTTTTACCGATGCTAATTAAAAGTAAGAATTGATTGTCTCATTTTCTCGTAAATTTTTTACCACCGCAACAATTTGCATTCGAAACCTGGCGAACGCGTGCAATGTTTAATTTTAAGCTGTATTTAAAATGTAGCTGATATAAATGTTTCTGCGGATGTTTTTTTCTCTCTCTCTCTTTCCCGCACACATACTCAGGCGCCCGACAATCAAAAAGAATTTTTCTGGTCAATGTCCACAACAACGAAAGCGACTTTGCAAAGTGATTTCCAGTTTGTTTATAACGCGATTTTTAATAGCCTACGTCACGAAACGTAATACATCGTGCGAGTGACGTTTGAAACGTGTGTTTACAAAAATATAATTGTATCTACAAAAATATTTACATTTGTGAAAATACATTCAATTTCTAGAGATGAACTGTGTTAGACAATGTATATATCAAGTTAAAAAAAAAAAAACAAATAAAAATGCTTAACTTGTCACGGTGTGTATAGTTAATGATAATATGTAATCCCAGAAATTAATATTTCCTTTATGAATAAATCGTTTTTTCAGTACGAAGCTTGTCGAGTTATAAAATTGATTAATTATGGAATGTTACTTTGTATTTCACTTTTTTTAATTAAAGCGTCATTTTCGCCGTTGGAATGATACGGCATTGACATATTTTCCGTATCTGTAAATCCGGTAAACATACACACATATACCAAAGTGTACGTAAACGCGGATTTCCCCGAGCCGCCGATCATTACACGTAATTACAGTTTGACGATCTATAACAAAGCGTTTCCCAGCAGCGAAGTCATCCTGATCCGAGATGGTCGTTCGAACGTTTCGTATGCTCGCGGTGTCCGAGGTCCATTTCCATACACCGCGTATGCGCACACGAATGCGCACGCTGCTTCTATGCCGCGGTCATTTTCGCTCGTCGGAGCCGGCCAGGCTGACGAAACGCAACTTCGGCCAAATGCGGCTGCGTGCGCTTCCTCCATTCACCGGAGACCGCTCCATTGATGAATTCGCTCGGACATCACTCTTATCCCTGAAACGTTCCACTTATTGTTACTCCTCGTGGTCCTCTCACCTTCTCACGCGATCTTTTGCGTAATTACTCCCACGCGGAGCCGCACGACACTCCAAAGATCGTTGTTACTCACGATCCTCTTTTTTACAACCGTTCATTTACACCTTCGCGCTTCGTCTTTCTTCCGAGCGAACGTTGCGCCACCGCGAGCTAGTCGCCCGATTAAAACGTTTTCACGTGGTTCGGTGGAAGTGACTGATCGCACTACATGGCATGTCTGCAAACATACGTATACTGTTAATACGAAAGACGTCTATTTGATGGATTTCAGATTCCGTGCTTAACCCTTTTAGCGCCGAACGACGATGTACCGTTGCGTATCCAATGCCGCTTTACTATTCGCATCGCAAGAGAACTTTGTCTGAAAATAAATGTATACAACGTGTAATTTGACTGGAAAGCAATGGAATAAATTGTTTGTGGGTTTATCTTTTTGTTATGTTCTATGCTGATTGGTACCAAAACTGCGTATAAGCGATACGGTAGAATTAACCTTTAGTTTGGAAATCCGATTTCAGTCATTTTGTTGTAAATGATTGATAATGCAATATTTGTGGTTTGTAATGTGCGACCTACGTAAAGCTGTTATTAAACGATGGTCTTTCTTATGCGCAAATATAATTTGTAGAGGAGGACCTTATTTCTATGTTTTTCATAATGTTTTATATTTACGTTATTCGTATGATTGTCAACAAGTATTGAAATATAATTTGCATTCCTTCGCTCTTCCTTTGTTTTGTAATATGCTCTTTCTTGAACGTTGTAAATATCATTCTTAGATTGGTTTCTATTTATTATATTATTATACCATCATCATTATATTTTTTTATTATTATTTAGTTTTTTCCCAAACCCTAGCAAATTCGTTAAATTAGTCCAGTATTCTCTATGTAGTACGATATTTTCTGTAGGCACTAAAAGAGTTAAAATTTGCAGGAACCATATTGCTCTTTAGCAATTCTCGCTGTCTTTCATTGGTCTACTGATATACACGTGTATCCTGAATTGTTTCCTCCAGATTATTTAATGTGAAACATCTGTGGGTGTGTAACATTGATCAGTAATTCTTGTATACAAATCTAATACTAGTCATGAGTACTGAACAGGTAAGAACATATGCATCAAGGAAAATTTAATTATAGCAAATTACTGTTTGTGATATCAAACTGAGGATGTACGAACACGCGACATCTACTAATCCAATGTTTCCTACGACAAGCGAGAATCAAGCGAAATTAAACTTTTTACCATTTCTTGCAATTACCATTTACGTACAA
>JABFPT010001897.1:0-10382 GCA_022817245.1 Nixonia krombeini
GGGGGGCGCGCGGGGGCGGGGCGGCGGGCGGTCGCCGGCGCGGGGAGGGAGGGGGGGGGGGGCGCGGGGGCGGGGGGGGGGGGGGCGGGGGGTGGTGCGGGGGGGGGGGGGTGGGGGGGTGGGGGGGGGGGGGTGGGGGGGGGGGGGGGGGGGGGGGGGGGGGGGGGGGGGTGGGGGGGGGGGCGTGGGGGGGGGGGGGGGGGGGGGGGGGGGGGGGGGGGGGGGGGGGGGGGGGGGGGGGGGGGGGGGTGCGTTACATTTCACCGCGAGAAGCTACCGCGCACCGTAACGCGCTCTCGTCGACTTGGAAAGCTGCTCTCTCGGAAAATCTAATCACGGTAACGAGAAACTGCGGTTCTCTTTGCTACATTTGTTGGAATATTAACTTACAGCATGCACGGAAAGTTTTTGTTAGAAACGAATACATTCGAATTACGTTTCTTGTGAGAACGACCGTGCTGGGCGAAGTTCGGGAAATTATAGCCGAGTCATAATATTAATTAAGAATTAAAACCGGGAATTAAGGACAGTCGGACGAAAAATAAGTGAACCTAGATTTTCAAATTCATGGTTGGGTATTAGAGGAACATCGAGCCTGGTTTTTCCAATCGATAATAATATACAACTGTATCCCACGCATCTCTCTAGACACTTTTTACGTTTTCAAGCCAACATTGGGTAAAAATTACATTGACGTTTTATTCTCGTAAAACGAATATTGTCTTAAAATATCGTTTTATAAAGTTTTATAAAATATTTATATAAAGTACAAAATATTTATATAAAGTACAAAATATTTATATAAAGTACAAAATATTTATATAAAATACAAAATATTTATATGAAATACAAAATATTTTTTAAAAAATTTTCTTTTTACTTTCTTCAAAATGTAATTTAATTTGTGCAGAACTGTGTAACAAACAGCTTTTATCAGATACGAGTGTGATTAGTTGTTTATTAATTTCGAAAAGTTTCTGGAGCAGTTTGCGAATTATACTCGCCATATGGCGGACGGATTTCCGTAACGGTTTCCGTCACAGCTATTTTTAAGTAACAAGTAGAACGCACAGCTCGGTTTTAAACGCCTTAGCAACGGAGGGATGGTTATAAGCAGTCATGGCTGCTCCCCACGAAATTAAATTACACCGGTGTGCCTAATTTCGCGTGTGAATGCTACCTCGTAATAGACATTCCGAGCCCCACTGCCGATTGCCGAATCGCCATGATTATCGCTCCGAAAAAGTACCCTGTGCCATCGATCCGGCGTTCGTTGCTGCGCAGAAGTCCCGACTTACTGATGCAAAAATCATTAGTAAATTCGTAATCAATTGGAAGGAAATGCACATAAGATATTTCACATCCGTAAGAAAACAATGCAATACATCTAACTGTTTGCATATCGGTGTCTCTACGGCAACATTTGTATCGTAACTGCAGATTGAAGACTTTGTCTACAGATAAAACCCCGAAATATGTATATTGCAAAAAACTCGCGATTCTAAAGCCAAAAAATTTTTTTTTAATAAATAAACAGAAATAAATAACAAATAAATTCGTAAATAGTAATTTTCAATTTATTTGAAAAAAATTTTTTCATTTACATATAAAAATGATCGAAAGTGTAAAGGGTTACTTAATTTCTTCAGTTCAGCAATTCGTCATTCGGATTAATGATGCGTAATTTTTTTTTTAATATAAGAAATTAATGGTCGTATGCTTTTACAAGAGGAGGAGCCCCTTTTGAGAAAAAGTGTAACATTGTAAAGACCATTATTACGTTTGAAAATGCGGGTCGAAAGCGTTCCGTCACACAAAGAGGGCAGTTTTCCATACAAATTTGTACTGGTTGCTACGCGCGACATTGTCGGGCATCCCGGTACATGACGTCAGAGAGGCATGGCGGGGAGGGGCGAGTGCCGGTGGTGGCGCACGTGGTGGCGCGAGGCGCGTCTCTCGCCCCGCGCGCGAGTACTCTCTCTCGATACGCCTATTACATACAATGTACCTTCTTCTTCTTCCGATTCCCATGTCTGACGGGTCGGCGATCGCATTTTTCCGAGGAGCAGGACCAGTTTTGCCTTCCTGTACTGGCTCGCCGGCGAAAAACTCCTTTCGGACGGTAATTTAGCAGTTGCCACCGGAAACACGTCACCGATAAAAATCTGCCACCGACCGAGGGCGAGGACGAAGCAATTTGCGCGGCAAAACCGCCGTCGGCTTCGTCGAAAACATTCTCTCTCCGTGATTTCACTTTTTGAGAGACCTCCGACAACATCGCCTGTATCCCTAACCTAAAAACAACCGTTATTAGACCAACAATTTTTTTCTAATCGCATTGCCAACTTTTCCGCCGTTTCAGGAAGAAAAACGGCAAAAAAGCGATTACTCAACGAATCGCTTTTATTCTACAGCCGTGTCGGTTGGTTTGCGCCTTTGGCTTCAGCAACGACTTTCTTATTTATACGCCCGGCAATAAAATCGGTATCTACATAGCGAAAACTTGACGTCCCTGGGCGAACATCTGTAATTCGTGTTCTTACATTTTTTCCCATGCTCGGATTCATTTTACGAGTGTGAATAGTCGGTCACATGTGGGCGACTTAGGGACGGGGGAGATGGAAGGAAAGAAAGAACCGAACTATTTGCCTTGTGCGCGTATCGGAGCAGGGTCGAGTGACGGTGAATGGATTAATTAGCGGAATATGAAAGGCGAGGCCACGATGGCGGTTCGTCAAAGGAGGGTACGATGATGCCCGCCGGTATACATCGGCCACATAGCTTGTTTTTGTTGCCCGATCGCTTCCTCGCGCTCGCCTGGAAACCACGGTATAGCTTGACCGATCGCGGTAGCCTGGCTCGTTAGCCATTCGCATGCGCGTGCGATCGATCGAGACGCCGACCGCTGCGTCGACATTTCTCCACGCGTTCCGCATTTCTCCACGAGCCTTGCGCATCCACTGGATTAACCGAGGACTGTCACTGACCCTGGAAAATACCGGGCAATGTCATACCGCGGTTGCGCGTACCTAAAAAAAAGTTTTTTTCGACAAACACAAAGTACACGATTGCCACGACCGCGAAAGTAATTTGCGGAGGAACGACTTTATTCCTTCGGGCAAGTATTTGTCTCACGATGGTGCGTAAACATTTGCGGCGGCAACGCAGCGTTGTCCAGATAACTGGAATTATATGGTATTTTATGGAATTGTTTGACGACCACGATTGTTTCCACGGCGACACAGCTATGTTGACTTTACGGCGGAAACGGTATTTGCTGCTGTATTGCTGCTACGAGTAAATTCTCTCTTCACTGTGGACTACATTCAGATTAGATTAGAGGTAAACAATTCACAGTGAATAACTCGCGTGCGGTACAAAATAGCGTAATGCGGAAAGTGCACGTGAACTGTGGTTGAGATTCGCCAACCATGTAGAAAAAAGCGGGAGCTGTGTTGACGGTAGTGGGCGGGGCGGAGGGGAGAGGGAGCAGCACCTGGGGATGTTTGTTTCCGTACGCGGCATGGCGATACGGACTATCGTTGTACCGTAAGAGAGGACGGCCACGTGTGCGTGCATATCCGAGCATAAACGCAAAGTAGATATACCACGAATGATGAGTATGCGCTCGTCTGTTGCGCGGGGTCATTGAACCCGGCCAACTTGACGACGCGGCTGCTCCACGCGAGAACGCCATCGGTGTCCGATTTGCATCGCGCGCTTGCGTTACCTCTGCGACAGTTTCGAAACGCCGAACAATGACGTTCGTATTGATGAAAAAGCCGCCGTGGTCTGAAAAGGTTCGTTGTCGTAGTAAAAGAATCGAGAATAATAAGTAGAAATACGCTTCAGTTACTTCTGGAAGTGACATCGACGACAAGAACTTTATGAAAAAATTGATTTTCTGAAAATGTTTTCGATTCCAAATACGGTAAACAAATTATCCTCAAATCGCTTAGGGGATGTAGGTTGAAGTAAAAAAGTCCTCTTTACTGAACTGCGTTCACAGTTTAAGTCCAAAAGGGTCTTCTTCAATGAAGAAGAGGATTCTTGCGATAAAACTGCTCCGATAAATTTTCTTTGATAAATTTTACATGGAAATGAAACGTCTGGTAGAATTGTCAGTCCGAGCTCGGCGGAACTGAAACTGGAATTTTTGATCGATCGCAGGATGCGAGTATTTCACGATACAAGCGAAGGAATCGCGAAGGAGTACCAGGCACCACAGAAGCGTCTGAGAAATAAGACCGTGCTACACCTTGAAACCAGCGGCACATCCTTGAGCCGAAAAGCGGCCAAAAAATGGCGTATCGATCAAACAAGATAGCAGTCGCATCGTTTTATCCGCGGCTCGTGGCGGCTCCTGCCGCTGCGCAAGGCTGCTGCACGGCTTACCTTTTAGATTTTTTAGACCTTTGCTATAACGCGAATCAAAACCGCCATACTTTTAAGTTCGTTTCAACCCCCTCGATATAAGCACTTTGAACGAGGACCATACAATTATTAATAAGTTTTTAAGTTCAAGGAATTTAAAAGTGAACGGGGCACCATCTTATTCCTGGCATTGAGACATATCCAACGAGCTGACATAT
The DNA here is from genome assembly GCA_022817245.1 of Nixonia krombeini. Classification (NCBI taxonomy): domain Eukaryota; kingdom Metazoa; phylum Arthropoda; class Insecta; order Hymenoptera; family Scelionidae; genus Nixonia; species Nixonia krombeini. The sequence continues at coordinate 4,593 of JABFPT010001897.1, forward strand.
GTCTAACTGGACCAATAATACAGCGTTTAATTACGGTTATAATACCAATAGTTACGGTCTTATCCCCACCAATTTTCTACTTTTTCCTCAATATCTCCTCTCCTAATAGTCGGAGGGGTCAACATAGGGGGTAATTCTTGATGTCCGTCGCAAGATCTATCCAATGGGGTATAACACAACATCGAAGGATGAAGTTGATATTTCGGTATTTTTCCAAAGGGGTACCCCTTGGTTTTTCTTCAATTTTTCCCGAAAAATCAACTTCGGCTTTCAGCTTTGAGTTGAACACCAATGGATAGATCTCGTCGAGTACATCAAGAATTACCCCCCATGTTAACACCTCCAACCAGTAGGAGCAGAGATATTGGAGAAGAAAGATAAAAATCATGGTTGGGGTCGTGATCAGCCGAGTCTTAGAGTTTCTGCACTATAACTTTTCTCAATTTGGGAATTTCAAAGTGAACTAGTCGTCATCTTACTCCGGACATTCTAGCGAATCCAACGAGGTGAAGTATATGAATCTGGACCAATAAGACGGTGTTCAGTTAAGTTTATGGTACCAATAGTTTCAGTTTTAGCCCCACGACTTTTCTCTTTTTTCTCAATATCTCAGCCCCTAATGGTGGGAATGGTCAACATAGGGGGTGATTCTTGATGTGCTCCGCGAGATCTATCGATTGGTGTATAACTCAATGTCGTAAGCCGAAGTTGATTTTTCGTCATTTTTCCAAAGGGGTACCCCTTCAATTTTTGACGAAAAATCAACTTCGGCGTACAGCTTTGAATTGTATACCAATGGATAGATCTCGCGACGCACATCAAGAAACACTACCTATATTGGTCCCTTCTACCATTAGAAGCGGAGATATTCATGAAAGAAGGAAAAATTGGAGTGGTTATAGTGTGAGAATTTGTAAAGGGGTACCCCTTCAATTTTTTCCGAAAAATGAACTTTGGAATTCGGCATTAAGTCATACACCAATGGATAGATCTCGCGGAGCACATTAAGAATCACCCCCTATATTGACCATTCCCGCCATTAAGAGCGGAGATATTAAGAGAAAATGCAGACTTGATGGGGTGTGATTTTTTACCGAATTTCATAGTTTTCAACTTATAACAACCCTTCAATTTTTTTCGAAAAATCAACTTTGGATTTCAGTCTTGTATTATATACCAATAGATAGATCTCGCGACGGACATCAAGAATCACCCCGCATGTTGACCCTTCCGGCAATTAGGTGAGGAGATATTGAGAAAAAAGTAGAAAATTATTGAGGATAGAACGCAAAACACGCTTTGAAAATTTTCGATTCGAATTTTTTTTCGTTTTTTCTTCTATTTTTCACATTGTACAATGAACACTCGAACGAGGAGCCCGGGTTAGTGTTAAAATCGTAGCACTTTTGATTGGAAGTAACACTTTTTGCAAAAAACCGTTCCAATTGTTCAATTCAATCGCCTGTATTTTGTAAAATTCTCCACCACTCTTTTTAAAACCCGTCGAGAACACTAAAATTATGACAGAACTGCCCAAAATTGTAATTATTTGTTTGATTGTTCCAAAATGGTGTGCTTCACAAGGGTGATTCTTAATGTTCCTTGCGAGCGCTATCTGTTGATGTGTCACTCAAAGCTAAAAGACTGATTTTTCGATAAAAAATCAGGGGGGGGGTACTCCTTTGAAAAATTTCGAAAAAAGTTTTTGAATTTTTTTCTTCCGTTTTCCATACTACACGACGTCCGCTTCGACGAGAAGTCCGAATCTGTGTCGCAATCGGGACGCTTCCAACTGACAGTGCCTTTCTTTTTTTTTTGTCACGAAAAAAAATGCTGGGCGTCTGGACCTGTCGGTACCATAACAATTATGAAAATCGAAATTATTGGTTCACATCTGCGTGCTTCAGCACTATTTACATATTGTTATATGTAAATACTATTTGTTATTTAAACAGCTCTTCACTCATAGATTTTTTCTTTGAAGGTTTCTCTTACACCTAAAATAGGCATTTTTGTGAAATGGAAATCCCCTTGACACAAATGAACTCTCGTTTTCCCCGCGGAAAAAGCGTAGCGGAATTTTCATAGATCTGTCAATAGACGATCTCTGTCATAGCGATTCTCGGGCAAGGCTAATTAATCATCGCGCATTTGCGATTGCGAAACGGACGGTATTTTTCATTTCAACTCTATTCCCACTGGTCGACTTTTCGCGGGCTGAAAAAAAGAGCCCTCCGCCGGAACTTTCACTCGTCGGCGAGGCGCGAGCGACGAAAGCACGACCCTGTACACCGCCGCGGGCGGATGATGAAAAACGTTCTGTTATTACGCGCGATGTTGAACGGTGATAAATCGACGGGGGAGAAGACGTCGGAGCGAGTAAACAGTGAAGGCTGGCGAGTGACGAGAATAGACGAGCTACTACCCGAACTGTTACGCTTTACGGGATCGTTTATTTCTGCTATTGATAAGCCGGCGTGGAATCTCGCGAGGGAAACATCGCGATAAAATACGTTGTTTGTAAAGAAGCCTTGGCGATGATTCGTATTTTCAATACGGCGAATCGCCGCCACATTCGCTCCGTCGTTTCAAACCGAGCTTGAATAACCCCAGTCTCCACGGCTGGTATACGTGAGGGAAGAGCGTGAACGGTCGTAAGACACTTTTAGGGAACAGTAGGTCACAAAGAGGCGGGCGGAGCAATGCCCTAAACTTTCTTTCCATTTCCTTTTTCTAGTTCTCTTTCTCTCTCTCTCTCTCTCTCCCTCGGTCTAGCTCTCACGTTTCTTTTAAGATCAAACAACCTGTCGCATTTTCCTTCGCTTTTCAGTCACCGCCGCATGCTCGGGCCAAAGAACGTGACAACGTGACTTCTTTGAAAGAAGCGCCGCTGGAAAAAGAGTACGATAGTCGGGGAACATACTTCCATCGTCTCGCTCGAACCATGGGAATGGGAATAGAGACTAATTCCGTCAGCGCGAGCGTCACCCAGTCGTCATAATTAATTTCCCAGCGTGCATCCGTCGAGGAAGGCGCTGAGGGCAAAAAAGTGTAACGCGAGGCGCGATTAGCCGATCGTCTCGAACGATTGATTCATTCGAGGCTGGCCGGCCTGGTTGGAATGTTAAGCGGATGCTGTCGACGCACACTCGGGACAAATGGCCGCGAAAAAATGCGACGAAGGCTACGCGCGTCGCCTATTGGACACGCGCCTATCGACTTTTTTTACGCGTCTCGCTCCCGGCCAAGGGATTACGCCGCGGCTGCAAATTACTTTTCTGTTACGACCCACGATCTGGGATTGATATACTCGCGCGCCTGATAAACAGGAGAGGATTCCGATGGAGTTGGACGGAAATCTGTTTACTGTAACATGCACGGCTCGCGGTTAAATGGAGTTCTTTGTAACAACTTCCTCTTGAGTCAAACGGAATTTTATTAATTTCGGTTAAGTCACTTTGTCAAACCGAGTCTTATTCATTTCCGTTGACATCGCTTATGGAATTTCACTCATTTTAGAAATTGTCATTTGCATTTAATGGAATTCAACTTATTCCAATAGATTCCGCCTGTGTCAAATGGAATTCAATACTTGTGAACAATTTCTACACGCATCAGTTGACATTTTTTTTATTCATTCCAATGAATTTTCTTTACATTGTATAGAACTGTTTAATTCAAGTGAATTTCTCCAGCAGATTCTTCTTCGCCCAAATGGATTATACTTCAGTCGGGACAACTTTCCTGAGACACTTTTAAAACGCGCATAAAGGTACATCGTGATTTTTGCCGGCTAGAGGATACTTTTTTCCCCTCACGTGTGAGCCGATCATTGCAAAAATCCCGATTTCTCTTCCAACTCACGCCGCTAGTAAACACCGTCGTCGATTACGGACCCGTAGAAAAGTCGCGGTCGTCGGAACAGAATTTCTACTTTTCTCCGAAACGAGCGTTGTCTCGCGAGATTTTCACAACCACATTTCACCAAGTCCGGCCTTTGGCGAAGCGGGTTCCCGCGGACGACAAAAGCCGCGGACACTTTTTGCCAAGTTCGTTTTACTCTCCTAATGATAATTCGCCGTCTGAAGTATCGCGACGGTAGTTACAAGTTCGCCTTTAGAAAGTTACCCATCGCACCGTATTTCATATAACTTCCGTTAAAATATTCACATTTTTGGCAAACTTCCGTTTCATTGAAATAAAGTAACGGCCCGAAATGAAGTAAAACAATAACGACCTTCGCGAAGAGTACACTGCAATTTCCATGGTACTGTAGAAAATAGAGAATAACTGAAAATTCGTTAAGAAATGTCGGTGAGCGAGATCGAAGCTAAACAATTCGACCGGCCGATTGAAATAAACAATCCCAAGGTCGAAGGTTCGCAAAAGTTCACGCGTAACGAATTTTTTTTCGCCGGCCGTGACGCTAACGGCGGCGGTCTCGTTTCGCGGGCGACGGGGCGAGCAACGACTCGGCGGATGTTTTATTTATCGCGAGAAGGCTAGTCTTTCGAGATAAGAGTCCGAGGCGAGATATCGCGCCTCGGGTCTACGCGCGGCCCTCGCCGCTGCGCGCTCGACACCAACACTGGCACGGGATCTTCGATAACGACTGTTGACGCGATTGCGCGCGTTATTATATCGCGCCCAGTCGACTAGTGTGTTACTACACACCGAACTCGCGTGTCAATTTCAACCGCAATCTCAGCAAGCGGAATGCCGAGGGACATATTTTCCACAGTTTTGTAACGATGTTTTCGAAAATAGTGATATTTACTACAATTGTGGTAAATTCAACAACGGTCCTATCCTATGACTCATTCAACGTAATTACTCGTGTAACAATTTAAAATACACGGTTTTTTCTGAAAGACTAGGCAAACATTTTCGAAAGTGGTGACATTTACAACCATTGTGGTAAAGTCTACAACAACGTTTTATGAATCGATTCGATCGTCCCGATCAAATAATTTAATTACACGTGTTAGGACTATTATCGCCTTATCTTCAACCTTAGATGGTCATTTCGTTCGTTCGGGTAAAACCGCGAGTGTAATTACAGCGGGGTGACAGTCACCGATAAACAACACCGACTATCGCTACATTCAATTTCGGTTGCGTCACACATTTCGCCGCGTTGATTTGGCTCTAATCGCTGCGTTAGCGGTTTTAGAAAATTACCGGACAATGCATCATAATTAGCGCGAAGCGTCAAACGCGCGATAAGCAAATCCAGAAATAATGACGGGCCTCGAGTTCGCGTCTTCGACGGACGACAATGGAGATCCGCGTTGCGAAAATGAGCGCAGAATCGATCGGACGTAGCGATAATTCGATGCGGATGACATCGGTTGTTCAGTGCCGACTCTCGCTTACGAAACGAGAGACAACGGTCGGCATTAACAGCCGCGCTTATCAAACGCGTAATCTCAAGGATACAAATATTTCGTTGTTATAACAATCCGTGATTTATCGCCGGTTGTATCTCGCGGATTATTCGCAAACATATCAATCATGGAACTGTCGACGGTTTTACAACGGCCACTGGTTCGCGTCTTTTCCTCGCCATTGTGATCGCGAAAATGTTCGTTTTTGGCACGGTGACATTTGTCGCCGACGGAACAGTTTTTGTCGTCGAGGTGAAAAATGTGGGAAGGATTATTACGGTGGAAAATAAAGCTGGTTAATTAGGGAAGATAAGGCGATAACTTTTATCGGCGATTATAAGCAACGCAACAATTGTCGGCGATGCATCAATCGCTGTTGTTGCAACAACGGTTATCGTTCGGG